>CM065592.1:97398251-97487544 GCA_033119425.1 Bufotes viridis | reverse complement strand
CCCAAACATATGAGTTTCAGAATGGCCTGCTGACGTTTACCCCGGGCTGTGCTGAAGTTGGTGGTGAAGGTGGGTGGCTGACTAGATGAGCTGGTGGAAGCAGAGGAGGAGGAGGAGGAAGCCGAGTAGGAGGAGGAGGCTACAGGAGGCAAAGAATGATGCCCTGTGATTCTTGGCGGCGGAAGGACGTGCGCCAAGGAACTCTCTGCCTGGGGCCCAGCCGCCACTACATTTACCCAGTGTGCAGTTAGGGAGATATAGCGTCCCTGGCCGTGCTTACTGGTCCACGTATCTGTGGTTAGGTGGACCTTGCCACAAATGGCATTGCGCAGTGCACACTTGATTTTATCGGACACTTGCATGTGCAGGGAAGGCACGGCTGTCTTGGAGAAGTAGTGGCGGCTGGGAACCACATACAGGGGGACAGCCATGGCCATCAGCTGTTTGAAGCTGTCTGTGTCCACCAGCCGGAATGACAGCATTTCAAAGGCCAGTAGTTTAGAAATGCTGGCATTCAGGCCAAGGGCTCGAGGGTGACTAGGTGACTATTTGCGCTTCCTCTCAAAGGTTTGAGAGATGGAGAGCTGAACGCTGCTGTGTGAAATAGCGGAGACGCTAGGTGACGGTGGTGGTGGTGGTGTCGGTGGCACATCCTCTGTTTGCTGCTCGGCAGGTGGCAACATTTCTCTCGAGGCGGAAGCCGAGGCAGCAGCGGTAGAGGGAGCAGGGGGAGCCTGAGCGGGTTCCTTGTTTTTAAGGTGTGTACTCCACTGCAGTTCATGCTTTGCATGTAGATGCCTGATCATGCAGGTGGTGCTCAGGTTAAGAACGTTAATGCCTCGCCTCAGGGTCTGATGGCACAGCGTGCAAACCACTCTGGTCTTGTCCTCAGCACATTGTTTGAAGAAGTGCCATGCCAGGGAACTCCTTGAAGATGCCTTTGGGGTGCTGGGTCCCTGTTGGCGCTGGCCAATAGCAGGCGAACTCTCTGGACGGCGGGTGTTCTGCTTTTGCCCCCTGCTTCCTCTTTGGCTTCGCTGTTGTCTCGGTCTCACCACTGCCTCTTCCTCTGAACTATTTAAGTCAGCGGCACGACCTTCAGTCCATGTGGGGTCTAAGACCTCATCGTCCTCTGCATCGTCTTCCACCCAGTCTTCCTCCCTGACCTCCTCCTGTTCAGTCTGCACACTGCAATAAGACGCGGCAGTGGGCACCAGTGTTTCGTCATCATCAGAGACTCGGTCACTCTGCTGTGGTGGTATTCCCATGTCCTCATCATCTGGATACATAAGTGGTTGTGCGTCAGTGCATGGAATGTCTTCCACCGCTGGGGAAGGGCTAGGTGGACGCCCTCGAAAACCCTGGGAGCAGAGTCTTCAAACAGAATAAGAGACTGCTGCATAACTTGAGGCTCAGCCAGTTTCCCTGATATGCATGGGGGTGATGTGACAGACTGATGGGCTTGGTTTTCAGGTGCCACCTGTGCGCTTTCCGCAGAAGACTGGGCGGAAGACAATGTGGTGAACGTGCTGGAAGCACTGTCGGCCACCCAATCGACTAATGCCTGTACCTGCTCAGGCCTTACCATCCTCATAACGGCATTGGGCCCCACCAAATATCGCTGTAAATTCTGCCGGCTACTTGAGGGAGTTGTTTCACTACTTTGTGCGCCTGAGGCCGAACGGCCACGTCCTCTGCCAGCAACAGAGGCTCCACGGACACCACCACGACCGCGTCCTCGTCCCTTAATAGAATGTTTCCTCATTGTTGCGATTCAACTCGCACCACAATAAAATATATTATTTTTTAGCCCCGAAATTCCCACACTGAAAGATATAATTCCTTTTTCCGGTATTAATTACAAGAAGACTGCTGCAAATTGGACACCAGAATTTTTAATATGCTAGTTTTGGTACATAGCTTCCCACACGGGGAGATATAATTCCTTTTCACAGGAGTAAAAACGTGCGGCCTACTGTTTCTGGTCTAAATAACACCAGATTGATTAAATTGGCCTTTTTTCAACAAAATTACAACACTGGACAATAATGCCTTTTTGCGGTATTAATTACAAGAAGACTGCTGCAAATTGGACACCAGAATTTTTAAAAAGCTAGTTTTGGTACATAGGTTCCCACACGGGGAGATATGATTCCTTTTTACAGGAGTGAAAACGTGAGGCCTACTGTTTCTGGTCTAACAAACACCAGATTGATTAAATTGGCCTTTTTTTCACCAAAATTACAACACTGGACAATAATGCCTTTTTGCGGTATTAATTACAAGAAGACTGCTGTTAATTGGACACCAGAATTTTTAAAATGCTAGTTTCTGTACATAAATTCCCACACTGGAATATATAATTCCCTTTTCCGGTATTAATTACAAGAAAACTGCTGCAAATTGGACACCAGAATTTTTAATATGCTAGTTTTGGTACATAGATTCCCACACGGGGAGATTTAATTCCTTTTTACAGGAGTACAAACGTGAGGCCTACTGTTTCTGGTCTAACAAACACCAGATTGATTAAATTGGCCTTTTTTTCACCAAAATTACAACACTGGACAATAATGCCTTTTTGCGGTATTAATTACAAGAAGACTGCTGCTAATTGGAGACCAGAATTTTTAAAATGCTAGTTTGTGTACATAAATTCCCACACTGGAATATATAATTCCTTTTTCCGGTTTTAATTACAAGAAAACTGCTGCAAATTGGACACTAGAATTTTTAATATGCTAGTTTTGGTACATAGGTTCCCACACGGGAGATATAATTCCTTTTACAGGAGTGAAAACGTGAGGCCTACTGTTTTTGGTCTAACAAACACCAGATTGATTAAATTGGCCTTTTTTTCACCAAAATTACAACACTGGACAATAATGCCTTTTTGCGGTATTAATTACAATAAGACTGCTGCTAATTGGACACCAGAATTTTTAAAATGCTAGTTTGTGTACATAAATTCCCACACTGGAATATATAATTCCTTTTTCCGGTATTAATTACAAGAAAACTGCTGCAAATTGGACACCAGAATTTTTAATATGCTAGTTTTGGTACATAGATTCCCACACGGGAGATATAATTCCTTTTACAGGAGTGACAAACGTGAGGCCTACTGTTTCTGGTCTAACAAACACCAGATTGATTAAATTGGCCTTTTTTCACCAAAATTACAACACTGGACAATAATGCCTTTTGCGGTATTAATTACAAGAAGACTGCTGCTAATTGGACACCAGAATTTTTAAATGCTAGTTTGTGTACATAAATTCCCACACTGGAATATATAATTCCTTTTTCCGGTATTAATTACAAGAAAACTGCTGCAAATTGGACACCAGAATTTTTAATATGCTAGTTTTGGTACATAGGTTCCCACACGGGAGATATAATTCCTTTTACAGGAGTGAAAACGTGAGGCCTACTGTTTCTGGTCTAACAAACACCAGATTGATTAAATTGGCCTTTTTTCACCAAAATTACAACACTGGACAATAATGCCTTTTGCGGTATTAATTACAAGAAGACTGCTGCAAATTGGACACCAGAATTTTTAAAATGCTAGTTTTGGTACATAGCTTCCCACACGAGGAGATATAATTCCTTTTACAGGAGTGAAAACGTGAGGCCTACTGTTTCTGGTCTAACAAACACCAGATTGATTAAATTGGCCTTTTTTCACCAAAATTACAACACTGGACAATAATGCCTTTTTGCGGTATTAATTACAAGAAGACTGCTGCAAATTGGACACCAGAATTTTTAAAATGCTAGTTTTGGTACATAGCTTCCCACACGGGAGATATAATTCCTTTTACAGGAGTGACAAACGTGAGGCCTACTGTTTCTGGTCTAACAAACACCAGATTGATTAAATTGGCCTTTTTTTCACCAAAATTACAACACTGGACAATAATGCCTTTTGCGGTATTAATTACAAGAAGACTGCTGCTAATTGGACACCAGAATTTTTAAAATGCTAGTTTGTGTACATAAATTCCCACACTGGAATATATAATTCCTTTTCCGGTTTTAATTACAAGAAAACTGCTGCAAATTGGACACCAGAATTTTTAATATGCTAGTTTTGGTACATAGGTTCCCACACGGGAGATATAATTCCTTTTACAGGAGTGAAAACGTGAGGCCTACTGTTTCTGGTCTAACAAACACCAGATTGATTAAATTGGCCTTTTTTTCACCAAAATTACAACACTGGACAATAATGCCTTTTGCGGTATTAATTACAAGAAGACTGCTGCAAATTGGACACCAGAATTTTTAAAATGCTAGTTTTGGTACATAGCTTCCCACACGAGGAGATATAATTCCTTTTACAGGAGTGAAAACGTGAGGCCTACTGTTTCTGGTCTAACAAACACCAGATTGATTAAATTGGCCTTTTTTTCACCAAAATTACAACACTGGACAATAATGCCTTTTTGCGGTATTAATTACAAGACGACTGCTGCTAATTGGACACCAGAATTTTTAAAATGCTAGTTTGTGTACATAAATTCCCACACTGGAATATATAATTCCTTTTTCCGGTATTAATTACAAGAAAACTGCTGCAAATTGGACACCAGAATTTTTAATATGCTAGTTTTGGTACATAGCTTCCCACACGGGAGATATAATTCCTTTTACAGGAGTGAAAACGTGAGGCCTACTGTTTCTGGTCTAACAAACACCAGATTGATTAAATTGGCCTTTTTTTCACCAAAATTACAACACTGGACAATAATGCCTTTTGCGGTATTAATTACAAGAAGACTGCTGCTAATTGGACACCAGAATTTTTAAAATGCTAGTTTTGGTACATAGCTTCCCACACAGGGAGATATAATTCCTTTTACAGGAGTGAAAACGTGAGGCCTACTGTTTCTGGTCTAACAAACACCAGATTGATTAAATTGGCCTTTTTTTCACCAAAATTACAACACTGGACAATAATGCCTTTTGCGGTATTAATTACAAGAAGACTGCTGCTAATTGGACACCAGAATTTTTAAAATGCTAGTTTGTGTACATAAATTCCCACACTGGAATATATAATTCCTTTTTCCGGTATTAATTACAAGAAAACTGCTGCAAATTGGACACCAGAATTTTTAATATGCTAGTTTTGGTACATAGGTTCCCACACGGGAGATATAATTCCTTTTACAGGAGTGAAAACGTGAGGCCTACTGTTTCTGGTCTAACAAACACCAGATTGATTAAATTGGCCTTTTTTCACCAAAATTACAACACTGGACAATAATGCCTTTTGCGGTATTAATTACAAGAAGACTGCTGCAAATTGGACACCAGAATTTTTAAAATGCTAGTTTTGGTACATAGATTCCCACACGGGGAGATATAATTCCTTTTTACAGGAGTAAAAACGTGAGGCCTACTGTTTCTGGTCTAACAAACTCCAGATTGATTAAATTGGCCTTTTTTTCACCAAAATTACAACACTGGACAATGTAATGCCTTTTGCGGTATTAATTCCTTTTACAGGAGTAAAAACGTGAGGCCTACTGTTTCTGGTGTAACTAACACCAGATTGATTAAATTGGCCTTTTTTCACCAAAATTACAACACTGGACGATATAATGCCTTTTGCGGTATTAATTACAAGAGGACTGCTGGTATTTCAGAACACCAGAATTTTTAAAATGCTAGTTTTGCTAGATAAATTTCCCACACTGGGAGAAATATTGCCTAAGCCTGTTTACAGTATTAATTACAACAGGAGTGCTTCTTCTGGTCTAACACCAGAATAATTTTATTATTACGGTGAAAGCTTTTTTTAATTTATATTTCTGGCACATAAAAAAAAAATATATTTCTGGCTGACAGTATTGGACTCGGCTGTAGTGGCACTGGCTAGCCTAGCTGGAACAGCACATTCATGGGATTTGCTATCCAAGTGGGTTACTTTCAGTTTCACCACTGATATATTAAATATCTTTGCAGTTAGTATGGGTGACACAAGCACAGCCAAACCCCTGATGTAGTATATCTATGAAAAAATCGACTATTACATGAGATTAATGGACGTTGTGGCAGCTTTTGCTGTAGCACCACAAGTCCCAAAATGGCCGCCGCCTATCAGCCCAGTAACATGTGCCAGAAAACGGTCTGCCCAGCCAGAAAAAAATAGACTTTGACTGAGCAGCTAAATCGCTGTTGTTCTGATTCACAGGTGTAGATTTTACACTTCTTTGGAGCTTTGGTTTAGACTCTGTGGCAGCTTGTGCTGGCGCACCACAAGTCCCAAAATGGCCACCGCCGGTCAGCCCAGTTACATGTGCCAGTAAAAATCGCTCTGGCCAGTTTAAACAAAATAGTGACTTTCAGTGAACAGCTCAGCTGAGTTGTTCTGATGCACAGGTGTAGAAAGGTAGATCATTCAATCACTTCTTTATCCCTGCCTATCTCGCCCTCACAGAAGCTGCATCCTCTCCCTACACTAGTCCGAGCAGTGTGACGCACGGCGCTACGTGACTCCAGCTTAAATAGAGGCTGGGTCACATGCTGCACTTGGCCAATCACAGCCATGCCATTAGTAGGCATGGCTGTGATGGGCTCTTAGGGCAAGAAGTAAAACGCTAGCTGATTGGCTGCTATGCAGCCCTTCAGAAAGCGAGAAGAAATCGTCGAACACCGGACCCGAACTTTTTTGAAAATGTCCGTGTTCGGGTCAGTGTCACGGACACCCCAAAATTCGGTACGGACCCGAACGATTTTCGAACTGTTCGCTCAACACTAGTGGCCTGCAATCTCCTGAAAATGCTCCATTTGTATGAAAGTTACATAAAGGGGCCAGGTGGGTCCGGTAGTTGACCACTATATACATTTTACCTAATAATTAAAGTTATACTTACCTTTAACCCTTGAATCCATAAACTACATATGAAGAGTACCTCGTGGCGCAGCAGGTGACCAGCAGTTGGATTCAACAAACTTATAAAATAGGGGAGAAAAACAGTCAAGGGGTATTCCTGGAGTGACACAAGAAGAAAGTGGTAGCTGCACGCCTAGAGGAGTCCACAGCTGACCTCTCCTCCAAGTCTGTGTTGACCTGTAACTTATGACTGTCCTCATAAAGCTCATCCTCGCTGAAGAGTGGAGCAGAGCTGGCAGCATACATTACTTAGCTAGCAGCAAATCCAAGAGGCAGGTTCAGAACAGGTGAGGGCACAGAGGCAGTTCCTGGGCAATGCCAACTAAGCATGGTGTCAGAGGAATCCACCAATTCCTGACTGTGTGTATTTGTTGTCACTTGAGATCTTGTTGAAAAGCAAGTCTGCAGCTGCTGCTACCACCACCCTTTCTTCTGCTGCTACTTGTGCTGACTACAGCAACATATTTGCCATTGCCTGTTCCTTTGGAGGGCCCAGGTAACTGTCTATTGGCCACAGTGTACAGTAGCTGTATCAGTTGAAGTGTGAATATGGCAGCAGTTGAACAAGATAAATACGGCAATATATTAGACCACCTTTTAATACTGAGAGGCACAGTAATTCTCTATACAAACTAATTGATTAACATGAATTTTGTGAGCAGTTCAACAAGATGCAGACAGTGATATATTAGACCGCCCTTTAATACTGAGGCACAGTAATTCTCTATACAAACTAATAGATCAACTGGGAATGTGGCAGCAGTTCAACAAGATGCACATGGTGATTACACTCAATCTGCACTGTCCCTGGAGCCTCCCTTTGCTCTCCCTGCAGTGTCTAAAACCTCTCCCTACGGTCTCCCTGCACTCTCCCTATCCAATATTCTAGAATTAAAAGCTTTCTGAAACACTGTCCCTAGCACATAATGGCTTGTCACATCTTTCCCTAAGCTCAGCTCACAGTGAAATGGTGGAGACCTTGCGGGGTGAGTTTTTTTATAGGGCTGTGACATCATAATGGATGGTTATCTGCTGATTGACTGGCTGCATAGCATTGTGGGTCATATCACGTTCCTGGGCTTATTACTTTCCCTTTGTAACACGTGCAACAACCATTTTAGAAAAAATCTGATCAAGCACAAGGAAATTCGGCTTCAGGGTGAATCAAATTTTTCATAAACATTGGATCAAGTTCCACTTCAGATGCTTTGATTCACTCTACACTAATTACAATGTACACATAACTGGAATTGTACAGTCTGCAGTACTAAGATATTGATGACCTATCAATACAACTGCTTATCCTATTCACTTGAATGGAATGAGCAGTTGTAATTACACTGCTCTGCCTCTACAAAAGAGAGAGAGGAAGAGGAAGCAATGCTGGCATGAGCGCTGCTACAACTTCAAATAGCTGAGCAGTGAAGGTGTCGGAAGTGAAAACCCTAAAAATCATATTTATGACCTATGCTGGGGATATGTGATTAATATCTTAGCACTGCATAGCTCCTTTAATATAATTTACTAAGCTACATCAGATTAAAAAGCAAAAATATGTAATTGTAAAGAAGTTCCAGTAATAAAAACTATAGAAGACAGCATAAACAGACCACATGGTCCATCTAGTCAGCCCGTATATTATTACTTATCTTAGGATAGAGGTGTTTATCCTAGGTCTTTTTAAGTTCAAGTACTGTTGATTTCTCAACCACATCTGCTGGTAGCTTTTTATAAGCTTGAGCTACTCTTTTGGTATAAAAATATTTCCTGACATTGATTCTAATCTTAGTAAGTAATCAAGTAATTCTAGAATGCCCTCCCTTGTTCATTATCTATGCCTTTAACATATTATTTTTTTTTTATTGTGTTGCCCCTTTCCCTTCTTTCCTTAAGCATATACAAATTAGGGGGACAGTAGAACCGGCTTAGTTGCCCATAGTAACTAATCAGATTCCACCTTTTATTTTTCACAGCTCCATTGGAAAATTAAAGTTGGAATCTGAATGGTTGCTATGGGTAGCTTAGCCTCTTCTACTTTACACCAGTTTAACAAATCTCCCCCCAGCTTCTTTAAGTGTGTTCTTATATATTCATCAGGCCCTCCACCATTTGTGTGGCCTGCTTTTGCACCTGTTCGATTTTACCTATCATTTTATAGGTGGAGAACTGGACATAGTATTCCAGATGTGATCTCCCTATCACTCTTTACAGTGGGATCACAATCTCTCTTCCTACTGATTCTACTTCTAGCTATACAGCCAAGCATTCAACTTGCTTTCCCAGCTGCCTGCCCACACTGTCCACTTATTTTGAAGTTGTCTGATATCAGGACTCCTAGAACCTTCTCTTCTGAAGTGTTGGCTAACACAGACCTGCCAATATGATAATCAGATAGATCCCAAGTGCATTATTTTACATTTAGATTTAAATAGCAATTAGCAGTAAAGTAAGCAGATAGATTTATCATTTTGTCTCTGCAGTCTCCTAGACTTGACCACCCAGCCTGCTTAGTCCTTCTCTGTGCTTCATCAGCCCATGTGTCCTTCATGAAGGAAGCATAAGATTTCCTCTTGCATTGATTTTCAAACAACAACCTCATGTCACTAAATTAACAAATCATTCTATTTAGGGTGTGAAGCGCCTGCAAACTATTTCCTCACCACTTCTTCCTAATCTTGGACACTTTAAATTTATTTTACAATCAATTGATGTGAAGAATGTCCTTGCAGCTTTGTGTTGTTGGTGGTTTAATCTCCTATGTGATAGTGGCCTGGAAGTTATTAAACACTTCACATAAGCTTTCACATCCTCTTGTAGATCATACAAAATTATACATGTGGCAAGGCATCTGGACACCGCATACACAATGGCCACATTTTATCAAAAAATCATTGAAATTGGTGCTTTGTTCTATCTTTTTAGAAACTGCACAAAAAGCAATGGCATAAAATATTATTCGTAACCCACATTCAACCATGACAACCCCTTCTTTACTCATAACCTGCAAATCAGTAAGATCATAAAGTTAAGTTAAGGACCATTGCTGAGGACAAACAGTTCAAAGTCTCTATTTTAAGTCAGTGAGCAGAACAGGCATGTACTATTCATAGTTACATAGTTATATAGTTAATACGGTTGAAAAAAGACATACGTCAATCAAGTTTAACCAAGGGATAGGTCTGGATGCGAATCCCAAAATTTCTCTTCATAGTGTTGAAAAGGAATATCAAAAGAAGTGGAATTGATTCATTCTGCTCTTTCACACAAAACAATTAACTTTCAATGTGGGCTCAGGAGCTTTTCTGGGGTACATTACCTGTGGGAGTTGACCTATTCTGAGAAATAAGACTGAGCTGGGCTGCTAAAACCCTTACCATGTTTTCCGGGTGCTAAAAAAAGGTACTCAAGGGCTGCTGAATTGCCTTTTAGTCCATCCCTTAATTTAAGAATGCAGGCTATAATGTATTGAAAAACCCAAACAAATCTTAAAAAAATAAAAAAATTAAAAATACAAATTTACTTTGGGGCCATGAAAACATTAATGATGCAAAACAAAATAACCTTACATATTTGCAATTCAGTTAACATGTTACTTATATGCATTTGTATATTGAAAAATTGGGTTTTTTGCATTCTTCCTTCTATCACAAAAAATAATAAAAGATAATGTTAGCTTATATGTCTTGCAAAAAACAAGATGACACAAAGCTAAATACAATGGAAAAATTACAACATTTTGTAATTTGGTAAAACAAAAAGCTAAAAACGTTCTGCTTCCATAACCACTTAGGAACTCCACACCCTCCCATTGAACTTGCCATTCACAAATATCTTGGCACTCAGATACTCCCAAGACTTATAGCAGGGCTGAAATGCAGAACAAAATTATAGCTGTATGAACAGCATATATGAAGTACATATCAAGGCTAACAGAAAGCAAGACACTAGAGCAAACCAGAGACAGAAATGAAGTAATATGGAACTAACCCAACCTGAATTCCAGTCCACAAACCATCCTGGACAATATAAAAGTACAGCAACAAACAAATCCCCAACACAGCAAGAATGACCATGGAACTACAGATCCCAGAATATACAGAAGGCACACTAAAGTAGAACAAGAAACAATGACGGATCTACAAAGAAAAGTACAAAATATCTTCAATGGAATGCACATACAGTATGTAGCAAACACTATACCCAACAACCAGAATGGTGTGACATCTACTGTATAATTATACAGGTAAAGCTAGAAAGCTAGGCAATAACCAACTGCATACTCAGATGCAAAGCAATTGCACAGCAACTTCACAATCATAGTAAGGCTGATTTCACACTTTAATTATTTGGCGATATATTTTCATAAGTTATTGTGAGCTAATATAAGTAGTGAAGCCTAGGGCACATGACAGGAGATCGGTTTTAAATTTGATATCCCTGTGTTTTAAGCAACTTTGTAAGTACAATAAATGCTGGATTTGCAAAAGTGGTTGTGTTACTTCTCTATGTTCTGCCGCTCTGTCCATTTTAATACAGGAGAAGCGGATAGGAGTCCTTGTGCAGTCTATGCCTGATGAATCAGCGATTGACTACATCAAAAAAGTTGTCTATATGTTTTGGACTGGTTGGATCTGTATCTACCGGGAGCAGCGTGGTCTTTTACTATTTTATGTTGGAACTTGGTGTGAACAGGACCCACTACACCTACGAACTCATAATAGGATTGACAATTTGGAACTAAATATATTTGTTTCAGTAGTGAAGCCTACACTGAGATAAGGTAAACTGGAAAGACTTGCACCTGTTCTGTGTTTTTGACCTGCAACTTTTTGGTTTTGGCTCGCAATTACTGATGGAAATAACTAAAGTGTGAACTCAGCCTAAGGCCCCATGCACACGACCGTTGTTTGTTTCCGTGTCCGTTCCGTTTTTTTTCACGGATAGGATGCTTCCCTATTCATTTCAATGGGTCCGTCAAAAAATGCGGATGGTCAACCATTTTTGTTCCGCATCCGTGATCCGTGTTTTCATTCCGTCAAAAAAATAGTGCATGTCCTATTTTTTTCACGTTTGCGGACAAGGATAGGCACTTTTACAATGGATCTGCCATAAAAATCAGATCCGTCAAAAAAAACGGTCCGTCATCCGTTTTTTTTGACGGACTCAAAATTTCAAGGAGGAGCGGACGCGGAGGCAGGCAACGGTCGTGTGCATGTAGCCTAACTAAAAGAACACGAATCAACCAAGAGACCGCAGTTGCTTGTAACATTGAGTCTAATATATGACTCTTTGCAGTAAACCTCCCTCTATTGGTGACTCCAGGCAGCCCAAATCCTTCTTTTAAAGCTAAAGTCTGCACAAATGATTTTGAGCTTGTAAAAAATAAAGTTTTAACCACTATAAATATACATAAAGAAATTCATCAGTACAGAAATTCCGGCTTACTTAGAGAAAAAAATGCAAAATAGTCTTCAGTGGCCATGTGTTTAAAAGGTTGAAACTGGTATGAGTATTTCATAAATACTGTGCGCTGCACTGCCCTTGTATCATCCTTGTAAGGCACAGTCTAGGACTCTTCTAGTAACTGTAGTATTGTTATTGCCATTTCTTAGTGCACATCCGTGCAGTGGCGTTGCGAGGGGGGTGCGGGGGGTGCGGGGGGTGCGGTCCGCACCGGGTGACACCAGTCTGATGGGGTGTCACCAGGGGCGGACTGACCATTGGCAGACGCGGCGGCGGCAGGGAACATCAGGTCGGACGGAGATGAGCGCTTGCATTGCGCTCATCTCCGTGCGGAGCAGCAGCAGAGGAGGGAGAGGCGTGTCCTCTCTCTCCCTGTTCCTCTGATAGGCTGCCAGCACTAAGGCCGGCAGCCTATCAGAGGCCGGCTCCGCGGCGCGATGACGTCATCGCGCCGCCGGAGCCGTACAGCTTCGGACACAGGCCGGAAGAGGCCTGCATCGCATCGCTGGAGGTAAGTATAAGTGTTCTTTTTTTTTTTTTCTTGGGGCTACTGGCACCACTAAAGGGGGCTACTGGCACCACTAAAGGGGGACTACTGGCACCACTAAAGGGAGGCTACTGGCACCACTAAAGGGGGGCTACTGGCACCACTAAAGGGGGCTACTGGCACCACTAAAGGGGGGCTACTGGCACCACTAAAGGGGGCTACTGGCACCACTAAAGGGGCGGCTACTGGCACCACTAAAGGGGCGGCTACTGGCACCACTAAAGGGGCGGCTACTGGCACCACTAAAGGGCGGCTACTGGCACCACTAAAGGGACGGCTACTGGCACCACTAAAGGGACGGCTACTGGCACCACTAAAGGGGACGGCTACTGGCACCACTAAAGGGGACGGCTACTGGCACCACTAAAGGGGACGGCTACTGGCACCACTAAAGGGGACGGCTACTGGCACCACTAAAGGGGACGGCTACTGGCACCACTAAAGGGGACGGCTACTGGCACCACTAAAGGGACGGCTACTGGCACCACTAAAGGGGACGGCTACTGGCACCACTAAAGGGACGGCTACTGGCACCACTAAAGGGACGGCTACTGGCACCACTAAAGGGGACGGCTACTGGCACCACTAAAGGGACGGCTACTGGCACCACTAAAGGGACGGCTACTGGCACCACTAAAGGGGACGGCTACTGGCACCACTAAAGGGACGGCTACTGGCACCACTAAAGGGGACGGCTACTGGCACATGAGGGGGACTAATAACATATAAGGGGAACGGCTAATGGCACATGAGGGAGCCTAATGGCACATGAGGGGCCTAATGGCACATGAGGGGGCCTAATGGCACATGAGGGGGCCTAATGGCACATGAGGGGGCCTAATGGCACATAAGGGAGACGGCTACTGGCACATAAGGGAGACTGCTACTAGCACAAAAGGGGACGGCTACTGGCACAAAAGGGGACGGCTACTGGCACATAAAGGGGACGGCTACTGGCACATAAAGGGACGGCTACTGGCACATAAAGGGGACGGCTACTGGCACATGAGGGGGACTAATAACACATAAGGGGAACGGCTAATGGCACATGAGGGGGCCTAATGGCACATAAGGGAGACGGCTACTGGCACATAAGGGGAGACGGCTACTGGCACAAAAGGGGACGGCTACTGGCACATAAAGGGGACGGCTACTGGCACATAAAGGGGACGGCTACTGGCACATGAGGGGGGACTAATAACATGATGGCTGACATGGAGGGGCATGATGGATGGGGGCTGACGGCTGACAGACGCCTGACATGGGGGCTGATGGCTGACATAAGGGCATGATGACTGACATGGGGGCATGATGGATGGGGGCTGACGGCTGACATGGGGGCTGACAGCTGACATGGGGGCATGATGGATGGGGGCTGACGGCTGGCATGATGGCTGACATGAAGGCATGATGGCTGACATGGGGGGCATGATGGATTGGGGCTGACGGCTGACATGGGGGCTGACGGCTGGCATGATGACTGACATGGGGGCATGATGGATGGGGGCTGACGGCTGACACGGGGGCTGATCTGAGGTGTGATGACATTGGGGGTCTGATTAGTGGTCTGACCTGAGGTATAGTGGAAAATATTGTTTCTTATTATACTCCTCTAAAAACTATGTGTGTGTTATAGTCTTATAGGGCGAAAAGTACAGTCTTCAAGCGATTGAAGCAGAGCGAAGATACCAGGACCACACAGAGGAAAAGCCAGCTGCTGCACACAGGACCAGGACCAGGTGAGCTGCGGGCGGGGGTCGCCAAGATGTAGCTTGGCTTGACCTGCCAAAAAATCCTTGCACCGGCCCAGGCCACGTCCACGTGACAGCAGTGACTCACTCACACAGGCACAGCACAGCCTGAACCAGCCCAGACTTGTTGCTGATGTTAATGGATGCTATAACATTGCACCATCCTTCTGAACATACACCTCATGATCCTGGAGCTGTGCTGTACAGTGGCCGCCGAGCTCTACAGCACAGCTCCAGGATCATGAGGTAAGGCGGATGACAGATGTGTATGTTCAGAAGGATGGTGCAATGTTATAGCATCCATTAACATAACAGCAGCAATTCCTCTTTAGTTATATGTGAAGACACTTCGTACACACCGGACTGTAAGTGAATTAATAACTAAGGCCCTTTCACACTACCGTTGTGAGGATCCAGCGTGCACTTCCGTCGCCGGAAATGCCCACCGGATCCGTCACAACGCAACACACCTGAAAACATTTGAAGACTGATCAGTCTTCAAAATGCTTTAGTGTTACCATGGCAGCCGGGACGCTACTAAAGTCCCGGCTGCCATGAAAGTAGTGGGGAGCAAGGGAGAAGCTACTTACCTTCCGTGTGGCTCCTGAGGCGCTCCACAATGACGTAACAGCGCCCCTACGTCGCATGATCACATTATCCATGTGATGTAGGGGCGCTGTGACGTCATTGTGGAGCACCCTGGAGCCGCACGGACGGTATAGCTCCCGCTCCCCACTACTTTCCATGGCAGCCGGGACTTTAGTAGCGTCCTAGCTGCCATGGTTACCATTCAGAAAGGTAAGCGTCAGATCCGGCGATGCGCCGAAACAACATTTAGCTTGAAGTCGGATCCGGATTAATGCTTTTCAATGGTCATTAATTCCAGATCCGTCCTTGCGGCATGCCTTCAATTTTTGGCCCAAGGAAAATCCGCAGCATGCTGTGGATTTTTTAACGGCAAAAAAACGTTTGAATACTGAACTGAAGACATCCTGATGCATCCTGAACGGATTGCTCTCCATTCAAGATGCATGGGGATGATCCTGATCAGTATCTTTCCGTCTTAGAGCCCCGAGGACAGAACTCTAGCACGGAAAGGAAAAACGCAAGTGTGAAAGAGGCCTAAGCACTAGTGAGTATCAGTTTTTTTTGGTTATATGACTAAAACATTATTGCTTCGGGGGGGGGGGGTCTGGGGTGACACCATTTTCTACCGCACCGGGTGACACCAGCCCTTGCAACGCCACTGCATCCGTGGTGACTCTAACACTCGATAAAACTGTCAAGGTAGTACACAGCTAGCCCAATAATAATCTATGGAAATTATAGGGATATTCTGTTTTTGGACAGATAAAACCTGAAACAGTAACTGACATTGCATAGATTACTATAAGTGACCAGGGTTACATGATGTCCACGTGACACAATATGGGATGACTTTTCATCACAGGCCAATAAGGCTAAGTTTACTAAATAGCCTTGCATTCAATTTCTCGATTCTGTCCTTTTTTAATTTCCATGTCATTTTTTGTCTGCAATTCATCAAATTAATGTGCCATCTGTTGCATAATGTAGAATGGCACAATACCAGTTGTGAAAAGCAAGTGTGCTGTCTTTATATGGGGTATATGTTTGATGAACCCTCCAGCAATGGGTCATGTTCACTGAAGTGTGACAGGACCAATTAGCTGATAAATGAATTTGCCAGCAGTTCTGCTGAATTTGCATCATGTTACCTAATATGTGTGAAATCATCTAGACAACACCATCCGCACACGGACAGTAAACAGAGCGCATTGTTAATGGAAAGATCAAGTAGTTCAGACTCTACTGTGCTATCGCCGTTTACCCATCTATGGTTAATAAACATCTGTCTGTTGGACGCAATGGTGGAAAACCTTTTATATAAAGACAAGAAACATTCCATTACCTCATCCAGCTCCCATTCCTACAAAAATATTGCTCTAATACTTCATATAGTCACTAGTCAGTAGAAACATTTTCACCCTAGGCTAGGCCTTCATATTTCATAATGCTGATACAATGCCAGATAAAGTGATTCCAAACACAAACACATTTTACATTTAATTACATTGAACTTGATCTCATTATTTATGGTATCTACTGGCTCACAGTAGAATTTTTCCTCTGTTCAGTATCATGGAAGTACTGCTTTAGTTGATATAAAATAGCTGTCTAAAAAGCAGTCCATAAACAGCTGGTCAGTTCTAACAGTAAACGTATTTCCAAGTGGTACCGACATTTCATTCTGGCGATCAGGTATAACGGGTTTCTTAGACTAATCAAATATTGTTCAATTTGTCTAATTTGTATTGACAAAGAATCCGTCAAAGTTTCACAAAGTTCTTTTTAGTCCATTTGATTTAGTATGGTTGAGTTTATGTTGTGTTTACCGGCTAAATTTGTGGTATACCGTACGTCTAAGGGTGGGTTCACACTAGCATTAGGGATTCCTTTATTGCTTTCAATTATAACATGGTCATAATGGAAAATAACGGAATGCCCAGATAGAATGCAAAACGGAAGCCTTTAAAAGGCATTCAGTTTGCTTTCCGTCATAATACAAGTCTATGGAAAAGCAAAACGTATCCGTCTGGGTGCCGTTATATAAGACGGAAAAGGGTGGGTTTACACTAGCATTATGGCTTCCGTTATGGCCTTCCGTTATAACATGGTTATAATGGAACATAACGGAATCCATAAGACGGAAGGACGGATCCGTTCTTTTGTCCATAGACTTCTATTATGACGGAATGCAAAATGGAAGCCTTTAAAAGGCATTCCGTTTGCTTTCCGTCATAATATAAGTCTATGGAAAAGCATAACAGATCCGTCTGATTCCCGTTATGCAAGTCGGAAAACAAAGTCCTGTCGACGGGACTTTGTTTTCCGTCTTGCATAACAGGAACCAGACGGATCCGTTATGCTTTCCCATAGACCTGTATTATGACGGAAAGCAAACGGAATGCCTTTAAAAGGCTTCCGTTTTGCATTCCGTCATAATAGAAGTCTTTGGGCAAAAGAACGGATCCTTCTTTCTGTCTTATGGATTCCGTTATGTTCCGTTATAACCACGTTATAACGGAAGGCCATAACGGAAACCATAATGCTAGTGTAAACACACCCTAAAAGATAACCAGATTTATACTGGAATGTCCCCACATACTTCTGTGGGCCAGACATATTCATAAAGAATGTCTTTTTGGCTGTTTCTTTTTTCTCAATAACCTTTGCCCATGCCCAATGCATATGTTAAAAGGATGGTGCCAAACACACACATATTAAGATTCAGCTCACTTAATCCTTCTAGATCTTTCTTCTGCATTTGAAATAGTAGCTCACCCAATACTCCTTTGCATTGTCCTGTCATTTGGCTTAAAGGGCACTGTCTTAACCTGGTATTCCTTGAATCTCTATGAACATACTTTCAGTGTTTCTTTTGCTGGCTTGTTTCCCACTTCCTCTTTCTGTCAAGGTTTCCAAAAGTTCAATGTTGGGTCTACTGTTAGTAGGACAGACCATCAGCAGGTTTGGATTTCAGTACCATCTTTATGATGATAATTAGAGATGAGCGAATTTTTCAAAAATTCGATTCACCAGTTAGCCAAATTTTCCGGAAAAATTTGGTTTGATCTGAATATATTTGTGGCGAATTTCATGAAAAAACAGCTATATCCTGGCTGCTGAGAGCCTTTATAGTGGTGTAGAACACTGTGCCTTGCAGTAACACACATAGTGAGTCTGCTTTGACAATGAAATAATACTGTGAGTCCGTATGACATGCAGATGACAGGCGTCACTCTTAGAATCACTGCACACTTCACTTATTTGGGCATTCATGGGGCCAAAAATCTCAAGTATGAACTCACCCTTACAGGTCGATGTTAGTGTCAAGAAGAAGCTCACTACTTTTACACCGTTGTTAGCTGATTCCACATAGATGTCAACAGAACCAGTTCTATTAAACGCTTATAAAAGTAGAGCCCCCCTGACAGAGTGGGAACAGCATGAAAAGTCCACAGACTGGCCCTATGACATAGTGGTGAGGTGGAAGCAGCATAAGGAGACCACAGAGTGGCACAATGACAGAGTGTGGAGGTGGCAGCAGCATGAGGAGGCCACAGAGTGGCATGACGACGAGAGATTGCGGAGGTGGCAGGAGCATGAAGAGGCCACAAAGTGGCACGACAACGAGAGATTACGGAGGTGGCAGCAGCATGAGGAGGCCACAGAGCCGCCGCTTCCTCTATTCTTTTATAGGGAATGTGGGAAACAATAGAAGGTTAAAATTTCTCAACTTTATAAAGTGTTGCTTAAAACACGATTTAATAATACACGTTCTCCAGCACAAAAGGCTTGGCAAATTGATTGACCTGGAATTTCCCTCGAAGATTGGGATAATATATTAGAGAATTTAAGTTTACCTTCTTGTAATTTTAATCAAGTTTTGGTTAGATTTACATATTTAATATGTTGCCTAAGACAGGAGAAAATCGGCCAGTCTTCTGTTTATTCGACAACATGGTTGCGATGGAGAAAGCATTACAAAAAACTATTTCTCTCCACCGGGAGATGAATACTGTCAAGATTGATGCAAGTGCGGTATCGGCTGCTCATCGAGCCAGATACTTCTGGGGGAACCTGCCTGGCATGAACAGACCTCTAGTAGCTACAGACAATGAGAAGACAAAGCTTCCAGATTTCTTGGAAACCGGAAGAGTCGCGAAGTTCATCAAGATTTAAACCCTAACTACCAGCCCCTGGTCTCTTCGTCAGGGAAAACATCACAAGTTCCCATTTATCATGGGTGGGAAGGAGGACATCCTGTGGTGCACGGAGATGGAGAGAGTCTTCGGATTGCCCACACTATACGGAAGTCTCAGAAATGAACCGCTACTCCCGACAGCAGATACTGGGAAGGTCATGGAGCGTCCCGATTATCCGGCATCTATTCGCCCCACTGAAGGATTATTTTAAATGTGTGTAGATGACACACAGGGCCCCCATGCTGCAGATTTATCATGGAGACACCAGATTCTATAATATTACATTATTATATAAAGAAAAAAAAAATGAATCCCCTTCATCACCCGGCTCCCAAGTGCGATCAGCTACATCATCATCATCAAGTACTCTCTGCATGTCACTGATGTCCTCCTCAACCATCTCAGGAGTCTGACCGCTCACAACACTAGCTCCAACGCCACTCTTCTCATCACTACTTGCCCACCTAGTGGAGGAAAGGGCAGAGGCAGGTTGAGGACAGGTGAGGGCACAGGGCCTGCTCCCGGGTCATGCCAACTAAGGGTTGTGTCTGACGAACCCACTGACTCTTGGCTGGGGGTATCTGATGTCACTTGCTACAAAGTGGAAGATCGAGTCAACCATTCAAGAACTGCTGGTTTGCTGGTCAACACGACCGCTAGCTGACACTGGGAGCTCAGGTCTCTTGAAGTGACTACTGCTGCCACAGCCCCTTATTATGCTGCGACCTCTGCCTGCACCAGAAACATTTATGCCTCTGCCACTCTCCTGTGCAGGGCCTGGCACTTCTGTGTCTGGCATACTGCTAGATCAAATAATGCGATATGTTACCACGAAGCATGAGGAAATTCGTATTCAGTCAAATTTTCCCTAAAATTCGGATCGAATTCCACCTTGTCAGCTTCGATTTGCTCATCTCTAATGATACCTAACTACTGTATATAAATCATCCTAGGACATTTCTCCTTCTCTTCCCAAAACATTTGATGTAACATAGAATTGGCTTAGTTGACCATAGAAACCAATCAGATTCCACCTTTCATTTTACAAAGGAGCTATGAAAAATGAAAGGTGGGATCTGATTGGTTGCTATGGGCAACTATGTCAGTTCTACTTTACACCAGTTTGTTAAATCAACTCCATTGTCTCTGCTGTGATGTCTTCTCTAGATATCTCACACTTAAAAGGGGTTGTCTGGTTTTCCCGCATTAATGACCCATCCTCATAATAGGTCATCAATATCAGATTGGCTGGTGTCCGACTCCTGGCACCACTAAGGATCGTCTGTTTGAAAAGACAGCGACCCTCATGCAAGTGCATGAAGTTACCTTCACACTGTCGATATTGCAATGGTGGAGCAGTGTAATTACAAAATCTCCATTCAAGTGGTGGAGTCTGATCCCCGCTAATCTTATATTGAGAACCTATGAGGATAAGTCATCACTATAGGAAAAACGGAAACTCTTTCAATCTCAGCCCAAAACTGATTAGTCTCCACCATCATCATCTTCTCCTAAACCTGTCATCTTTAACATCTCCATCAGTCCAATGTTTTGGAGTTATACTTGACTCAGCTATATACTTTCTTACTCACACTGAAAGCATTGTCCAATTCTGCCACCTTCACCTAAAAAACATATCTTGCATCCCTACCTTACCAATATTAATGCAAAAAACACTTATTCAGGCCCTAATCATTTGTTGTCCCAACTACAATAACTTACTACTAACATTAATTGGCCAGCAGCAGTGACTTGTAGAGGGCAGTGCAGGTCACGCTTTCACTCTCAGTGGGGACTGGAAGTGGAGGACAAGCATGTTCAATGCTGGATCCGGAGCACAGGTTAGGAGTGATACTTTTTTTAACATCTGGAACTGCCTGACCATATGGAAAGAGGTGTTATGGTCTTAGAGAACCCACTTAACTGTCCACTTCTATTAAACAAATAAAACATGGCTCTTTCTTTGTCTTTTTCTATAAGACTCTTGTTACAGGTTCCACCCAGTTCTCCCATGATCTTCAGAACAATAGATGAAAGGGAGTTATTCAGTACAGTATATGAGTATATACCATTGAGAATCTTAGAAAGCTAGTTTATAACTCACACAGAAATTATAACAGCAGCCATCTTGTCTTGTTTTCACAGTAACATATGTAATTAAGAATGAAAATAATTTCTAAGAACATTTGAGATGTACATATATAGTATTGTTTTGGTGATATATTTATTTTCAGGCAAATATTTAGTTTTACCCTTCTTCAGAGCGTGCAATCTACAAGAAAACACACAGAAATGCATAATAAGAATTTTTAGAAAAAAAAAAGGCTAATTCCTGGCTGCAGAGAGCCTTTATCGTGGTGTAGAAGACTGTGCCTTGCAGTAAAACGTATAGGAACTCTGCTGTGGTGGTGAAACAATACTGTAATTCAGTATGATATGTAGATGACAGGCATCGCTCTTAGAATCACTGCAAACTTCACTTATTTGGGCAGTTACGAGGCCAAAACTGACCAAATAACTCAAGTGCGAGGCAGGTAGCCAGAAGAAAACGGTCTCTTTTGTCAAAGTGTTGGTGTGGCACCATGGATGATCTAGTCTGATGCATCAGGCATTGGTGGGTGGAAATCCTGGCTGATCCACCCTTGATTCATCTTGACAAAGGTCAGTCTCTCCACATTTTAGGTGGACAGGCGAGTTCTTCTTGGGGTAAATATGGCCCCTGCCACACTAAACACCTGCTCTGATGCCACACTCTGCCAGTTGTGGCCAAAAATCCAGTTGGCTGCGCAGTAGTCCAGCGGATCTTCAATCTGGGGTGGCAGGGTACTGTCCAAGTATGCCACCACCTGCTGGTTCAGGTCCTGCTCTAGGTCTACCTGCTGCTGGTGAGTAGTTTCTTCACTAGGCAGGTGAAGAAAGCTCTTTATCAGCGACTCTAGACTTAAGTTGCTGCTGATGAAGCTGGAACTGCTCCTACCCCCCCCACCCCCACCCTCATTCTGCCAGAGCAGCCATGGCAGACGAACGTAAGCGCAGAGGGACCTCCGGTCAGACCTGCGAGAGGATGGACGATGGCGCAGATAGGCATCGGCCACCTGACTACATAGGATGTCTCTATAGTAGATTAGTTTGTATGCCCTCTCAGCGGGTGTCAAAAAGGCCCCCATTTTGGACTGATAGTGAGGGTCCAACAAGGTGGAGAGCCAGAAGTC
Organism: Bufotes viridis; assembly: GCA_033119425.1. Lineage (NCBI taxonomy): Eukaryota > Metazoa > Chordata > Amphibia > Anura > Bufonidae > Bufotes > Bufotes viridis. The sequence goes on along the minus strand of CM065592.1, from coordinate 97,464,877 downwards.
ATTCCTCTGCTGAATGGTGACAATTCGGCTGTCACTACGCAAACAAGTGAGCATACATCGGGCTATTTGTGCAAGTGACTCGGAGGGACTCCCTGCCTCCATCTCCACTGCATACTGCCACGGTGTGTATGGCTCCTCTGCCTCGTCTTCCTCATTGCCCTGTAGCTCCTCTGGCTGCTCCTGCTCCTCCTCTCCTGTCACCTGTGTAGAAAAACCACCCATTTCCCTACACGTTGCTTGTGCTCCAATTTACTTCTTCTCTTTCTCCAGTTCAGCCCCCACAGGGCTCATGTGGCCATGAGATATAGACACCACTAGTGATGAGCGAGCATGCTTGGCCGAGTATTGGTTCGGCTCGAGCATCGCTATGCTCGGCGCTCGGCTTTACTCGGCCGAGCATTCAGTCAGGGAGAGCAGACAGTAGGCAGGGACAGATAGCGTTTTGCTCTAAACTTACTGATTTTACTCCAAGAACCTTATTGAAAGATCTAACATTCCTTTTAATGACTACAGTGTGTGTTTGACAGCAGTGCAGCACTTTTTTTTTTTTTTTTTAAGAAGCAGTTTGATTCAGCACTATCAGGGACAGGCGTCACCAGAAAGGCAGGGCTTGAAAATCGCTTTTTTAACTACCCAAACTTTTAAAAGACAGAAAGATTTCAGATTAGAAACATCTACAATAAATATACCATCATAAAGCAGTGTGTTGGGCAGATATTATAAAAAGGGGCTTATTCACTACAGTGTGCCTGTTAATGAGATATACACTGCATCATCATAAAGCAGTGTGTTGGGCAGACATTATAAAAAAGGGGCTTATTCACTACAGTTTGCCTGGCACTGAGATATACACTGCACAATCATAAAGCAGTGTGTTGGGCAAAGACTATAAAAAGGAGCCTATTCACTACAGTTTGCCTTGTACTGAGATATACACTGCGCCATCAGAGAAATTATTTTTTCTGGGGAAATTAACCTAACTTGTGCCACATCTGTGTGTGCGTTCAATCCGCAACCGTTATATTAATTACTCCAGCAGAGAGTGATTTATATTTTAGCCATAGTTAACTTGTTTTGGGCACATCTGTGTGTGCATTTAGGCCGCAACCGTATATGCAGTATTTCAGCAGAGAATACATTTTATTTAGGACAAATTTGTATCCAATATTGAACTACATCCGAATACATTGTGTATATTAAAAATTACATTATCTCTGACCTAGTGTAGTACCCAAAATCTGTATTTTTCTGTATCCAGTAGCTTACTGCAAGTCAATAGAGTGTGTATTGTCAAAATTACATTAGCTCTGGCCTAATATAGTGCCCAAAATCAGTATTTTTCTGTATCCAGTACCTTACAGCAAGTCGATAGAGAGCGTATTGTCAAAATTACATTATCTCTGGCCTAATGTAGTGCCCACAATCTGTATTTTTCTGTATCCAGTACCTGTCTTGAAGCCAATGCAGTGTGTATATTAAAAATTACATTATCTCTGGCCTAGTGTAGTGCCCAAAATCATTTTTTTTCTGTATCCAGTACCCTACTGCAAGTCAATACAGTGTATATTGTCAAAATTACATTATCTCTGGCCTAGTGTAGTGCCCAAAATCTGTATTTTTCAGTATCCAATACCTTGCAGCAAGTCAAAAGAGTGTGTATAGTCAAAATTACATCCTCTCTGGCCCAATGTAGTGCCCAAAATCAGTATTTTTCTGTATTCAGTACCTTTCTGGAAGCCAATACAGTGTGTATTGTAAACATTAAATTATCTCTGGACTAGTGTAGTGCCAAAAATAAGTATTTTTCTGTATCCAGTACTGTTCTGCATCAGAAAACTGTGTATTTAGCAAACAGAAAAACAACCTGCACCACATCTACAGACAAAACCATTAATATGAAGAAGGCAAGAACAAAGGGAGAGGGAAGTGGGCGTGATGCTGATGGTGCAAGCAGAGGCTATGGCCCTGGGCGTGATGCTGATGGTGCAAGCAGAGGCCGTGTCCCTGGGCGCAATGAAACTGTGCCTGCTGCCAGTCCACCAGAAAAAACTAAAATATCCACCTTTCCCAGCTTCATGTCCAACTTAGCTGGGCGGCGCAGGCAGGACAACACTGTCCAATTCGGACCAGTGCGAACAGGTTGGATTGCAGAAGATAATGCTTCCAGTCGGTTAAGCACCACCCTCTCTACCACGAAGTCCAGTCTCTGTAGCCAAGAGTCTGGTCAACTGAATCCTCACTCTGATCCTCCTTCCTCCCGCAATGTCGCCTCTGGCCAAACAAGTGATCCCACACTCGGATATTCACGTTACCTCTTTTTATCGCCAGTACTTGGTTTGGCTCTCTCGCCAAGCACACTTGAAGAGGTACCTGAGATATTGTGCCCTGATTCACAACCTCTTGAGCCTTCACAGTCTCAAGAAGATGACGGTTGTGAACTGCAAAACTTCATTCATGAGGTGGATGATGATGAGACACAGTTGCCAATGACTAAGGTGGTGGTTAGGTCAAGTCAGGAGGATGAGCAGAGAGAGGAAGTGGAAGAGGAGGTGGTGGACGATGAGGTCACTGACCCAACATGGGAAGGAGAAAAGCCGATCGAGCACAGCGGTACACAGGGGGAGGGATCCGCAGCACCGCAACAGTCTGGAAGAAGCAGTGGGGTTGCAAAAGGGAGACGTCAGCCCACACCAAACAGGCCCACAACCGTTACACCGCGCACCCCCATGCATAAATCTACCTTGCCAAGGGGTAGGTGTTCCGCAGTATGGAATTTTTTTAAAGCTCAGACGACAAAAGAGTGGTAGTTTGCAACCTGTGCCATACCAAAATGAGCCGGTGCGTGAAAACTAGCAATCTCACGACCACCAGCATGATCCTCCACATGGCATCCCAGCACACTAATAAGTGGGCCGAACCCATGGGTCCACACTCTGGGTCTGCGGGTTCCACCACCGCCTCCTCTTCCCCTGTGTTACACATTGCTGGCCAATCCCCTCTTGAAGGCGCAGGCCTGGATGCCCCTCAGCCTGCACCTGAACCTTTGCATGAAGCGTCAGCAACAACATCCTCTTCTCTGTCCCAGCACAGTGTCCAAATGTCGATAACACAGGCATTTGAACGCAAGTGCAAATACACACCCACAGGCCATAGCACTAAATGCGCAACTTTCAAAATTATTGGCTCTTGAAATGTTGCCATTTAGGCTTGTGGACACTGAGGCCTTCCGCAGCCTGATGTCGGTGGATGTCCCTCGGTTCCAAGTCCCCAGCAGCCACTATTTTTCACGGTGTGCCATGCCCACCTTACACCAGCATGTGTCCCAGAACATCACCTGTGCCCCGACCAAAGCACTTACTGGAAAGGTCCACCTCCACATGGATTCATGGACCTCACTTGACCACACACTGGGTGAATGTTGTGGAGGCCGGGAGTGAATCGTACCCTGGGATGGCACTGGTTCTACCCACGCCCAGGATTTCGGGCTCTACGTCCATCAGGGTCTCCGCCAGCAGCTATGTTACTGGCTCCAACCCCCACTTCTCCTCCTCCGCCGCCTTCACTTCCACCTCCAACAGCAGTCAGCCATCAGTTGCTAGTTGGAAGCAGTCTAGCACTGCTGTGGGTAAGCGTCAACAGGCCGTGCTGATGCTGATCTGTTTAGGGGACAAACAGCACACCACCGCAGAGCTGTGGCAGGGTATAAGGGACCAAACCGAGCTGTGGCTCTCGCCACTCAACCTACAAACAGGCATGGTTGTTTCTGACAATGGCCGTAACTTGGTGGTGGCTTTGGAGCTCGGCAACCTGACAAACATTCCATGCCTAGCCCACTCCTTAAACTTTGTGGTTCAGCGGTTTATCAAAACCTACCCTAATTAGCAGGAGCTACTAGTGAAGGCCCGCCGCTTGTGTGCTCTTTTCCGTAAGTCGTCCACAGCTTCAGCCGGTCTGTCAACTATGGAGGAGCGCTTGCGAATTCCAGCTGAACGACTGTTGTGCGACGTGAGCATGCGGTGGAACTCTACGTTCTACATGTTGGCCAGGCTTTGTGAGCAGCAGAGAGCAGTTGTGGAATACCAGCTGGAACATGGTCATCGCCTTTCCAGTCAACTGCCACTATTCACAGGCGAGGAGTGGGCATTGATGTTAGACCTATGTGAGGTTTTAAAAAACATTGATCAATTCACAGAGCTGGTTAGTGGCGATAACGCTATTATCAGTGTAAGCATCCCACTGCTGTGTCTACTCAAACGATCGCTGCTCACAATTAAGGAGGATGCTTTGAATGTGGCAGACGAGGTAATGGGGGAGGAGATGACACAGGGTGATAGCCAGACCTCCCCCAGTTCGTCTTCTCAGCGCGAATTGGGCCATGAAGAGGAGGAGGAGGAGCTGGAGACACTTGCCTCTGCTACAGAGGCTAGCACACATGGAACTTTAATTCCAACTGTTCAGCGTGGATGGGTAGAAGAGGAAGAGGAGGAGGAGGGTATGGAGAGTTATCCTGAAGTTGACATCGACGTCTTGCCTGTTGGTAATCTGGCACACATGGATGACTTCATGTTAGGCTGCCTTTTCTGCGATCCTCGCGTTATACGCATTTTAGGTAACACAGATTACTGGGTGTCCACCCGTCTCCACCCCATTACAAAGAGAACTTCTCATATCTCATTCATGTGGTAGAGAGGACAAGTAAAACTGTGCAATACCAGAAGGTACTTGACAGATTGCTCCAAAATTTTCCATCTGACAATGCGGCCACCAGAGTTCGTACATTCTTAGGCAACCGAGGAAGGGAGACAATGGGAACACACTTTAGTTTCAAAAGAGGCAGGGCAACACTTTCCAAGGCATGGGACACTTTCATGACACCGCTCCATCAACCTCACCCTGAAGCGCGGCCTAGTGCTACACAGAGGGAAAAGTTTTGGAAGATTGTGCAGGAATACATTGCAGACAGTGTCAGCATCCTAAATGATCCCTTAGTGCCTTACAACTACTGGGTGTCCAAGCTGGGCACGTAGCACGAACTTCCGCTCTACGCCTTGGAGGTGCTGGCCTGCCCTGCTGCCAGTGTATTTTCTGAGCTTGTATTTAGTGCTGCTTGTGGCATTATAACTGATAAGCGTATCTGCTTGTCCACTAACAATGCTGATTAGAGATGAGCGAACACCTGGATGTTCGGGTTCGAGAGGTTTGGCCGAACTTCCGGAAAATGTCCGGGTTCGTGATCCGAACTCAACCCGAACTTCCTCCCGAACCCGAACCCCATAGAAGTCAATGGGGACCCGAACTTTTGGGCACTAAAAAGGCTGTAAAAGACACCCAGAGGGATAATATACCGCAATAAACGCATTGCGATTACAACTTTGAGCTAACGATCACCATGGGAACGCCTCCTCCAGTAGAATGTACTGTCGGATCTGAGAATTAAGTTGAAATCGCAATGCGATTCTTATATATTTGCTTAATCGCATTGCGATTTCAACTTAGCATTGCTAAATAATTCCATCCATATCGTTAACTTACTGAGTCAGTAAGTTAACGAATATGGATGGAATTATTTAGCAATGCTAAGTTGAAACGGCAATGCGATTAAGCAGATATATAATAATCGCATTGCGATTTCAACTTAATTCTCACATCCGACAGTACATTCTACTGGAGGAGCGTTCCCATGGTGATCGGTAGCTCAAAGTTGTAATCGCAATGCGATTAAGCAAATACATAAGAATCGCATTGCGATTCCAACTTTTAGTACTCAACTTTTAAAATCGTACACCACTTTAAGTTCCAAAGTTGCAATCGCGTTCGAATAGAACTTAAAGCTGTCTCTTAGTCAGTTTTAGTATTGGTGTGCTGTAATAGAAGTTACATTCAGATGCTGAATATAACTTAGAGCAATACAGTCAACTTTACACTGTTAGTTTTATTATCGCGATAATACAACTATTCAAGAATCGTGTACGTGCGTCTGTACGTGTGTGCGTTACCTCGGACACTATTCTATTTTGCCAGCCACAGCTGAAACCACTGATTTATGGTATTGCTATTTTGGCAATTGAATTTAACCCCAGAAAATAATCTATCCTTTGCCAGACAGCAGACAGTATTATACTTGTCTAACCAAAGCTGGAACACCAGATTTAGGGGATTGGTATTTGGGCAATTGTATTTAACCCTTAATAAAATATAGAAATTTCTTTCCTGAGTTTCTAGGGGTGACAATTAGCACAGCCAAGCCCCTGATGTAGGATATAGCAAAAAAAAAAAAACTAGTATTGATGGATTGATGGACTTGGTGGCAGCTTCTTCTGGCGCACCACAAGTCACAAAATGGCCGCCGATCAACCCAGAAAATAAGTGACAGAAAAACGCTCTGTGCAGCCTAAAAACCAGCGAGCAAGTAACTAGCAGAAGTTCAATGATTCTCAGCTGTAAATTGATCCGTTCATTAGGTGCTGTTGCTGACTTTAACCTGCCTAATCTCGCCCTGACAGAAGCTGCATCCTCTCCCTACACTAATCAGAGCAGTGTGACGTGCGGCGCTACGTGACTCCAGCTTAAATAGAGGCTGGGTCACATGCTGCACTTGGCCAATCACAGCCATGCCATTAGTAGGCATGGCTGTGATGGGCTCTTAGGGCAAGAAGTAAAACGCTAGCTGATTGGCTGCTGTGCAGCCCTTCAGAAAGCGGGAAGTAATCGACGAACACCGAACCCGAACTTTTTTGAAAATGTCCGGGTTCGGGTCCGGGTCCCGGACACCCCAAAATTCTGTACGAACCCGAACTATTCTCGAACTGTTCGCTCAACACTAATGCTGATAGGTTGACTCAGATAAAAATGAACAAGGCCTGGATGGCCCCTGACTTCTCCACTCCACCAGAGGAAAGCTGTGCTAATGAGGAACAAAAACGTAATTTAAATGTATGCTTTATAATGTACTAAATCCACAAGATTCAGATACACTCTTTTCATCGCAAAAAAAAGGGTATATGTTTAAATCTTGTTTTCTCATCCACCTCCTCCTCCGTCTTCTCTTCCATACAGAATATATATGCCCTCACCTTCAATGTTTTATACGGTCTGCTCACCTGTAGGCCTTTACTGCAATGTTTAATGGGGTACACTCGGCTTCAGGCCCTCACCTCCAGTTTTATATGGTCTGCTCACATGTAGGCCATTACTGCAATGTTTTATAGGGTACGCTCAGCTTCAGGCCCTCACCTCTAAATTTTTAAACGGTCTGCTCACCTGTAGACCATTTCTGCAATGTTTTATGGGGTTCTCTCAGCTTCAGGCCCTCACCTCCAATGTTTTATATGGTCTGCTCACCTGTAGGCCATTACTGCAATGTTTTATAGGGTACACTCAGCTTGAGGCCCTCACCTCTAAATTTTTATAAGGTCTGCTCATCTGTAGGCCATCACTGCAATGTTTTATAGGGTCCACTCACCTTTAGGCCCTAAACTATAATGTTTTAGACGGTAACCAGTAGGCCCTTGCTCCAAATGATTTTGAGGGTCACCAGCAGGCCATCAATCATAATTTTTAAGGGTGTGTGTGATGCCCTCCTTTATGTGTAATAAAGGTGTATTGGAGTGCCGGTTCCATGTAATTTTTGCCAGCCCTTTCACTTAGTGCATTGTATTTATGAGTGTAGCAGTGTGCCTGAACAATTGTAGCATAATGTGAATGAGATCCTGCTTTATGTGATATACAGGCTGTATTGGAGTGCTTCTTCCTTGAAATTTTTGGCAGCATTTGCACTTTATATACAATTGAATATACAGGAAAGAATGTTTCCTAACAATTTTACCTCTAAAAATGTTTTTTTTTTTATGAAGGGGCGGGATTTTGGGTGTGATTTTGTCACTATGTAAAAGTGGCGGACAACTGTGTCCATATGGTTCCCAGCAGCGACATTGGAGTCCAAGATGCACCCAGACATGGTCCCCATGCTGCTCCAGATCCATTTCGGAGGTGTTTCTGTCACTTTCTGACCTTTTCCAATGGACCAGACACCCTCCCCTCATCCGAGCAGGGGGTTTCTGGTTGTCTTACATTGACTTCCATTATACTCGGGTCCCCTGTGAATTGTCCCTGCAGTGGAGGCTGAGGACACGGTGGAGGAGAAGGAGGCAGAGGCGGACATTGTCGCAGGAACAACGGCGTGACAATGTGGAAGTTGCTAGTGTGGCTGTGCAGGAACCACATTCAGCCAGTGGGCCGCAAAGGATATGTATTGTCCCTGACCGTAGTTACAGCTCCACACATCGGCTCTTCTGTGCACGTTGGCAGACCCCGACAGGCTCAAGGACTGGCCCACCTTCTGTTCTACATGTGTGTGCAGAGCTGGTACTGCCTTTTTGGCAAAGAAATGACGGCTTGGGACTCTCCACCTCGGCTCGGCACAAGCCATGAGTTCTCTGAAAGGTGCAGAGTCGACCACTTAGAAAGGGAGGGATTGTGCAACGAGTGCACTTGCCACGCCTGGGGTATCCCTTGCCCCTTAGGAGGTTCTTAAGAATTATGTCCCTCTTATAGAACCAGTAATCGTAACGCCAGCTGGCTTAAATCAGCAAGGACTTGGAGTCCCCTTTGTAGATGGTAATGTTGGTACCCAGGGGTAGGATTGCCAGAGTGGTGCAGGGAGGCCTACAGTCTCTTTAGATGTTATATACACATGTCACGGTGTTCCTACCTGGATAAGGTTGGATCCCAGACATGGTGTGGTCCGAAGCAGTGCAAAAAGGGTAGTTGAACTTAGATGATTAATAGGTAGAATAAATGAAGTCCAGACTTTTCAGTAACATTGAACATAGCTTTACTAGGCATAAATGGTAATCCTAACAGTTTCCAAACTTTATCTTGGTCATCAGCAGGTATTGCCATAACCTGGCATGCAATTACTTCTCTTCAAAAATCTCAGCTCTGCTATGCGGTAGCTCTCTCAGCACAAGTATGCTTGGCTAGGTAAATAGGAAAATCTTCCTCTTCTGCTGGAACTTATCCTAGATGTCTGTAGCCTGTCTCTTACTTTAGTCCTTAATCCTAGGAACTTCTTGTCCCGGCATCAAGCTCTGTTAGCTTGGGAGGCAATGCAAGCCCTGGAGGGGATAAGCAACCATAAAGGACTTCAGAAGCAGGGCCTCTGGGGCCTAGCAGAGCCGGCAGTACTCTGCTAGCCAACAAACAACCTCTCCCTAAGGAGGGTAGGCTACACACTGATTTACTGACTAACTAACTCCTCCCTCTCTAAAAAAGGCTGGAAGGAACCAGAAGGTTCCTCTCCAGAGAAACTATTACTGCCAATGTTGCCACCATCAACTGTTATACCAGGAGAAAAGCGGCGTCCCGCTCCCAGCATATAGTCCGAGCGGCGTCCCGCTCGAGAATAATAAGTTGCGATCGCATGCAAGGACTTGAATTATATAACCATCGTAACAGTCTTACCCCAAGGATGGATAAAAGCCCTCGACACGGATTTATCTTCTTATCGAAGTGTATGTCGGCCGGTCTCAAGGGCTGCCTCACCAGAGTGTGTCCAGCAGTGCACGTGCTTCCTCCTGGAGAGCAGTACCTCCGTGTGCTTAAGTGCTGGTCGCACGGGCACCCGGTGTCATTTGGCAGGATTCCATCTATAATATGGGTCGGATGGTAATGAAGTGGTGGTCCTAGCTGTTGAACTTGGTGGGGATAATTACCAAACGCGTTTCTGGGTTTTTGTTTGTGCGACCCCTTCCTCCGGGAGGAAGCACGTGCACCGCCGGATACGCTCTGGTGAGGCAGCCTTTGAGACCGGCTGGGAGCGGGATGCCGCTTTTCTCCAGCGATACTAATAAGGAGACTAGCTATAACCTCTTACCAGACTCACCACAATCAGAATTAAGTGGCACAGATTTTTCTGGACATTCAGGCATCTTGAGGATACACCCCTTTTTAATTTTAGGTGGTAACCATTAATCACTATTTTAATCTATATAGCAGCCTTTTAGTGTACTTACGGGAGTTTTTCTATTATATTTTTATTATATGTGTTAATAATAAATTTGTGACTACTTGTGGGTAACAGATATTCAGAGTGTGCCCCTACTTTCTGCTTTTGTTGTTTGAGTAATAGTCCTGGTGAATCTATTATAGGCGAGTGCACCTACTTGTATTACTCACTGCATTAGTGCGACATTTACTTTATACCTTATTATAACCAGTTACATGAAGGAATATGCACATTATTAGGAGATGACATGAAGTACATTAGATGATATACATTAGCACATAGGAGACGGTAGTAAGGTGCCAAAAATAAGTTGTAATGGCACTCTGGGACATTACAACTGCAGCACCAGCAACTTGGCCAGGAGCACATTTAGCTTCTGCGCCGTTGGATGAGTGAACGCATAGTGTTGTCTTTAGGCAATCGCTTCGGTGATCGATTGCTGAGGAATGACTGACGAGGAGGAGTAGGAGGAGGAGCAGGAGCATCAGGACCAGCAGATGATGGGAAGGACAGACAGATCCCTTCAGCTTAGTTGGTGGAGCCACGGTTCTCCCAGGCCACTTTATGGTGATGCAGGTCCATGCTGCTAACATTGGTACCCTTGCCACGGTTTACCTTCTGCCCACATATTCTACATATGGCCATTTTCAGCTCCTCCGGCAGCTTAACAAAAAACTGCCACACCGCCAAGTAGGTGATTTTATCCCCAACACTCAGCACTGACTGACTGCTACTGCCGCTGCCTCCGTGAACCCGTGCACCGCTACTTCCTGGGCAGGTAGGCTACTGCGAAGTGGGTGGTCTACCCCGGGCACGTTTCACTCCCAACCTCCCACTGCTGCCATACTGCTGACTCCCAGCCAAGCTAGCGACTCGCTGGCTCTGACGCTGGCTCACGAGCAAGCTGCCACCCTCTTCTCCCGATGATGAAGAATCCAAGTACGATAAGCTCCCAAGTACGATAAGCTACATAATCATCATCGAGTACTGTCTGCATGTCCCTGATGTCCTCTTAAGCGGTCTCTGGGTCAGGAGCCTCACTGCTCGCAACACCAGCTCCCACACCACTCTCCTCATCACTACTTGCCCGGCTACCAGAGAAAGCAGCGGATGTCTCCTCCACATCTTGGCTGGCCAGTAACTGCTGACTGTCCTCTATTAGCGTCTCCTCTCTGTATAATTGAGCTGAGCCCCCATCATACAATCCTTCTGTGGCTGAGGGAACAGCAAAGGACAGAGGCAGGTTGAGGACAGGTGAAGGCACAGGGCCTGCTCCCGGGCCATGACAACTAGCTGACTGTTGGCTGGGGTTGTCTGATGTCACTTGGGATGAAGTGGATGACCAAATCAACATTTCAAGAACCGCTGGGTTGCTGGTCAAGACACGACCGCTAGATGACACAGGGAGCTCAGGCCTCTTGCTGCGACTCCTGCTGCCATGCTCCCTTCTCTGCTGTGACCTGTGCCTGCGCCAAAAACATTTAGGCCTCTGCCACTACCCTGTGCAGGGTCTGGCCCTTCTTTGTCTGACATACTGTTAGATCAAATAAATAAATAAAAAGGAAATTAAAACACCCAAAAAAGTCTGTAATTTTCTCACTTCACCACACAACGGCTATTAAGCCCTTTTTTTTTTTTTTACTAATAAATGCCAAAAAGAGCTTTAGAACATATAACTGTGCCACTGAATGGCAAATAGGCCCTTATTTTTTTCCACTTCTACACGCCACAAAAGGCTTTAGAACATATAACTGCACCGCTGAATGGCAAATACGGTATATACAGTATATTTTATACCACTAAGGGTACTTTCACACTTGCTTTGGTGAGGATCCGTCTGTTTATTTGCACAAACGGATCCGCACCTATAATGCAAACATTTGTATCCGTTCAGAATGGATCCGTTTGCATTAGTTTTAAAGAAAAATGTCAAAGTCAAAACGGATCCGTTTTGAATTACATTGAAAGTCAATAGGGAACGGATCCGTTTTCAAATGCACCATACTGTGTAATTGAAAACAGATCCGTACGCATTGACTTACATTGTAATTCAAAATGGATCTGTTCGGCTCCGCATTTTCAGACGGACACCAAAATGCTGCAAGCTGCGTTTTGGTGTCAGCCTCCAAAACTGAATACAGGGGGAACGGAGCTGAACTGATGCATTCTGAACGGATCCTTATCCATTCAGAATGCATTGGGGCTTAACTGACCCGTTTTGGACCGTTTGTGAGAGCCCTGAAACGGATCTCACAAACGGAATCCAAAACGCCAGTGTGAAAGTACCCTAATACACGCCAAAAAGAGCTTTAGAACATATAACTGCACCGCTGAACGGCAAATATATATATATTTTTTGTCACTAATACATGCAAAAAAGGGCTTTAGAACATATAACTGCACTGCTGAATAGCAAATAGGGCCTTACTTTTTTCCACTTATACACTCCACAAAAACCTTTAGAACATATAACTGAACCGCTGAACGGTAAATATTACATATTTTTTTGCCACTAATACACGCCAAAAAGGTCTTTAGAACATATAACTGCACCGCTGAACGGCAAATAGGTCCTTATTTTTTTCCACTTATACACTCCACAAAAGGCTTTAGAACATATAACTGCACCGCTAAAAGGCAAATATATATTTTTTGCCACAATACACACCAAAAAGGGCTGTAATTTTCTTCTTTCACCACACAATGGCAAATACTTTTTTTTTTTTATATTTCCTTATAATAAACCCTGTTAATGGCTGTATAAAACAGCACTTGCACCCCAATAACAAGAAAGATTTGCTGGAATTACAGAGCTGTATAATGGCAATTTGGATCCCCAGTCAGTGCAGCAAGGTGTAATAGGATTGTTATTTTTATCCAGGCTGTAAACTCCCCTACTGAACCCTGTTCTGCTTCAATACTGTGGAATGATTACTCCCTATCATTTCTCTAACTTCTATACAGCAAAATAAAAGTGTTAAAGTCTTTTCTACCACTGTCCCTTGTGCCTGCTCATGTCTCTCCCTGCACTAAGTACACTGGAAGATGGCTGAATCCAGGATTGCTGAGGCTATTTATAGGGATGTGACATCACAGGGCTGGCTGTTGATTGACTGCATGCATAGCATTGTGGGTGATCCCTCATTCCCAGAGTTCCTTGCTCGATGTCCTAACATGTGCAGCAGCCATTTAGAAAAAAGTTTGATTTGTTACCATGAAGCATAAGGAAATTCGGATTTGGTGCGAATTAAACTTTTCCTGAAATTCGGATCGAATTCCACTTTGTCAACTTCTATTTGCTCATCTCTCTCTATATATTTTTGGTCTACACATTTTAGTACATCCACACAAGTCTTTCCACAATTATGGTTCTTAGACTTAGACATTCCTGGAGTCATAGCCTCACAAAAGTAGGTCCACATATATATTATTTTATGTAGGTAATGTCATTACATTACTCTGGTGTTTTCCATATTAAATTCAGTGAAACCCTTTTATAGGAAATGTCTTGTAATGCTTTCTATTTAATAATCATGTGAAATATTGCAATTTCATGTAGGAGAGCTGTCTCTCTAGGGAAATTTGTGCCAAGACCACCCAAAGTCTAGCACTTGAAAATAAATTCACTCACCAATCTCACATCACCACCAACATATCAAATGAATTAAGTCAACACGTACGGCTGTGAGAACAAACACACCCTGGCATAAGAGTATTGTTCACTAAAACACGTCCCAGAATCGTCCCTTTATGTTAGCCAAGTACCCAGTTCAAATGATGTTCAATGTCAAAGCAATTATGTTCTACTAAAAACTACATAAAATGAAAAACAAACATTATATCAATTGCGCTCTCAATTTTTTTTTACAGAATAAGATATTATTCTAAACATCAATGTAGCAGAGCTGATTGAAAAAAATGAGTTTTTAATTTGGCATATTGTTGGGTTCATATAGGACAAGAATACTGGGTTGCTTTTCCCTACTTGTCTGTTTTAGTAACTATTTAGTTCCTCATGTAATAGCAATTCTGGATAATTTATTATTATGATCGTATGCTGTGTTATTCCTTTATTATTCCAACTAGAAGTTTATAAATTAATTTCGATCAGTCTGCAATAAAGGTCTATCCGGGTGTTACCCACTAGGGATGTATCCTTGCACAATCGGACACTATCCACTCAATGTTGCCAGTGGCAGGCTGTGCAGGGACACACCTCCAACTGGTACCTTTATTGCAGACTGCTGGCTATTTATTCATAAACTTTTAGAAGGATTAACAGAGTGGCACAATGCATGGTCATAAGAATAGATAGAGAATTGTTATTACATGGGAAATGCATGTAGTTACTAAAATAGACATGTCAGGAGAGGTGACACATTCTTTTTAATGCATCAAATTATCTGAGAATCTGAAGGCTAACTCCTGTTAAATCCCTCTAATTAAAAAAAAGTCTGAAGATTTCTAGGCAGGGCCCAACTAAGTTTTGTGGCAACTTTCTCATCACCAGTCTCCAGAGATGTCCAGACCTCATACTTTTATGGAGTCCAGCATGGTCAGCTTCCACATTATAATAATGCTGTTAGCACTTTCTTCATTTTGTAGGAGAAGCCAGGGAGGAGAACAAAGGAACAGGCCACACCAGAAGCGTAACTTGTAGCTCCCGGGCTCTAAATGCAAAATCATTAACAGGGACCCTGTTTACATAAACCTCTGCAATTATAGAGCCGGGAAAGCCAGAATTTGCTGGGACTGTCTCTGAAAATGTATGACATTCCCTGCAAATTTGGAATTATTGTCTACTATGCTATGATATCATGCTGTATTTATAGTATATATTGTCTAATTATATGGCTGAGACATTAGGGCCCCTCTGGGCTTCTGGGCCTGCAGCAACTGTACTTTCTACACTTCTGTTAGAAGGATCCAACATTAGAAATCTGAAGTTAAACTGTAGTTAGACTGCAGCAAGTCGGCATGTTGATTAGTCTTATTCAATGGGGCTAATCCATGTGTGATTACCTTTTGCAGTTTCCTCAAGGACATCTATGTGGAAGAAAATATGTGGCAGGAGAGCAAAACTGATTAGGAATCAAAACCGTCCACATCTGTATGTCTGTTCCACACTTATAGAACATGTCCTATTCTTGACTGGTTTTGCTTACAAGAATAGTTGTTTCTAGTGACAGGAGTGAGAAAAATTTGGATTGCATACAGAAAGTAGAGATGTCGCAAACATAAAATTTTCTGTTTGCGAACGGCGAATGCGAACTTCCGCAAATTTTCGCAAACTGGCAAACTGGGCGAACCGCCATAGACTTAAATAGGCAGGCGAATTTTAAAACCCACAGGGACTCTTTCTGGCCACAATAGTGATGGAAAAGTTGTTTCAAGGGGACTAACACCTGGACTGTGGCATGCCGGAGGGGGATCCATGGCAAAACTCCCATGGAAAATTACGTCGTTGAGGCAGTGTCAGGTTTTAATCCATAACGGGCATAAATCACCTAACATTCCTAAATTGTTTGGAATAACGTGCTTTAAAACATCCAGTGTGTGTATACGATCAGGTAAGATGTTGTATCGATCAGGTAGTGTAAGGGTTACGCCCGCTTCACAGTGACAGACCAAACTCTGACAGACCAAACTCCCCGTTTAACGCACCGCAAACAACCGCAAACAGTCCATTTGCACAACCGCAAACTCCCCATTTGCACAAGGTTGAATACAAAGCTAGCCATGTCCCGTTCCTTGTCCTCACTGACGTCATTGAAGGTCTCTTCCTCCACCCAGCCACGTACAACACCAAGGGTCCACGAAAGGTGACAACAAGCCCCCTGGGACGCCTGCTGTGGTTGGTCTTCCACCTCCTCAAAGCTACCTTCCTACTCTGACTTCTCTTCTTCACACTCCTCTCTCTGCGTTGACGCAGGTCCAGCAATCGACGACGACAAGGCTGCTTCCTGTGGTGATGGTGACCACAACTCTTCCTCTTCATGCTCATTTACGGCCTGATCCAGCACTCTTCGCAAGGCATGCTCCAGAAAAAACGCATATGGGATGAGGTCGATGATGTTGCCTTGGGTTTGACTGACCAGGTTTGTCACCTCCGCAAAAGGACGCATGAGCCTACAGCCATTGTGCATGAGCGAGGCTGTCCTCTTTTTTTTTAATTAAAAAAAATCTGTTCTTACTAGTTTAATCTCTGTTTTGTCCCCTATCAGGGGCCAATGTATGGAATAGATTTTAGGACTTGGGAGATGGAAAAAGATGGTTGGTCGGTCCTCTTCCTGCAGCTTTGGGGCACGGCGCGTGTACTGTGCCACCCTATATGAGTGGTGTGTTAAGTAGTACTATTCCTATCAGTTTAATCCCTGTTACGTCCCCTATCAGGGGACGTGTATCGAATAGATTTTAGGAACCGGGAGATGGAAAAAGATGATTGGTCGGTCCTCTTACTTCCAATTTGGGGCACTGCGCGTGCGGCGCGCAATGTACTGTGCCACCAATACAAATAGTGTGAACTACTATTCTTACCATTTTAATCTTTGTTAAGTCCCCTATCGGGGGACGTGTATTGAATTGAATCCTTGCATGGGGAGATAGAGAAAAAAGCTTGCTCTGTCTGCTTCATTCTATATTTGGGCACTTGCAATGGAAATTGCCACCAATGCAACTAGTGTTAACTAAGTACTATTCCTATCAGTTTAATCTCTGTTTTGTCCCTTATCACGGCCAGGGCTGGCGTAGTGAATAGATTTTTGGAACCGGGAGATGGAAAAAGACCAATGCTAGGTCCGCTTCGTTTGAATTTTAGGTCACTGCGCGTGAGCCGTGCAATGTACTGTGCCACCCTATATGAGTGGTGGGCAGTGAGCACAGTACAGTCTGTGGGCCTGACACACATTGGCAGGCAACTGCAATTATATTAAAGGGTAAAAATTAAATGACTTTTTTATCTGCAAGGTACTGTGCCACCCGATATGAGTGGTGGGCACACAGTACAGTCCATGGGCCTGCGGCCTCTCACACACGGGCAGGCAACTGCAATATATATATATAGAGAAAAAAATAAAAGCAGACTGATGTACCAGCACTAAAAAGGGCTTTTTGGGGTGCTGTCAGGATGCTGTCTTTACAGCAGATGAGTCTTTGAGGACTGGAGTGGACACAGAACACTGGCCTAGCTAACACTTTTCCTATTAATTCAGCAGCAACAGCACTCTCCCTGCTCTAACTTAAGCCCCATTCAGATGTCTGTAGTGTGTTGCGGATCCGCAACACACCATGCCGGCACTCCCCATAGAGATGCCTATTCTTGTCCGCAGGTTGCGTACAAGAATAGGACATGCTCTATCTTTTGCTCTCTGCATTACGTCCGGCCCCATTCACAATGAATGGGTCCGCATCCATTCTGCAGAATTGCGGAATAAATGCGGACAAAATTGCGGACGTGTGAATGGGGCCTAACACTGCAGCTTCAGAATGAATCTAAGATGGATGCTGTCCTTTCTTTTTGATAGGAGGTGGGAGGGTCTGGGAGGGAGGGTTTGCTGATTGGCTGGAATGTGTCTGCTGACTGTGAGGTACAGGGTCAAAGTTTGCTCAATGATGACGTATAGGGGGTCAACCGAACATTGCATATGTTCGCCCGCCACGGCCGGGAACTGTTCGCCGGCGAATAGTTCGAGACATCTCTAACAGAAAGTCCTGGAATAAACAGATGGCTCACTCTGGATGACCACGACTGGTTCTCAGGTTCAAGGAATCACCGCTGGTTCTTGAGTATAAATTGTAAGAAAATTGAACCGGCACTCAAGGCAGTTGGAGACTATGCAAAAATGTAAATTTATTCCTAATACAAATCAATTATATAAAACACAAATAAAAAATAAAATAAAATAGTAAAATATTGTTACAATGACATGCGGTCTGCCTAGGACTTGAGATTGACGGTCACATATAGTCACACACATAATACACCATATCTGGTAGCAGAACTGGTCCGAAGGAATATTTAAAAGCCATTGAGGTAAATGTCAGCTTGTAAAGGGTATAAAGCTATTTTTCGAGGGCCTCAATTTCAATAATATGAATCTAATTTTCCAACCAAAGGTAGGACAAGAATTCACTGAATTCTTGGATATCCAGATTTCACGACGGGATAACAAGTACATTTGTTGCACTTATCACAAACCAACTGCGAAAAATAGCTTTATACCCTTTACAAGCTGCCATTTACCTCAATGGCTTTTAAATATTCCTTCGGGCCAGTTAAATCGGATCAGGCGAAACTATTTTTCGAGGGCCTCAATTTCAATAATATGAATCTTAATTTCCAACCAAAGGTAGGACAAGAATTCACAGAATTCTTGGATATCCAGATTTCACGATGGGATAACAAGTACATTTATTGCACTTATCACAAACCAACTGCGAAAAATAGTTTTATACCCTTTACAAGCTGCCATTTTCCTCAATGGCTTTTAAATATTCCTTCGGGCCAGTTCCGTCGGATCAGGCGAAACTGTTCCGAAATGTCAGATTTTGACATGGAGGCTCTAAAAATGAAAGAGAATTTTAGATGTAAAAAATACCCCGAGAAAATTGTGGAAGATGCCCTGAAGAAAATAAGAAAAACAGATAGGGATTCCTTTTTACAACCACAAACACAGAAAGGGAAAATAAAAGAGGGAGAACTTAGATTAATTTTGCCATATAACGCACAAGCTAAACAAATACGCCACATTATTAATCAACATTGGCACTTCTTATTAAGAGATAAGACTATTGGCCCTATGCTTCACACTTCACCCCTTATCACTTTCAGTAAAGTACCTAATTTAGGTCTTAAAATAGCACCTTCCATTAAAAACCACATAAAAAAAGATAAACTGACACTTCACAATTGGTTAAATATGAATGGCTACTATAGGTGTGGGGAATGCCTGGGATGCAAAAACACGACATTCCCGAAAAAAACTACCAAGGTTCACTCCACACAAAACAACTTCACCTTGGACATCAAAGGTTGCCTCACATGTGATTTCTCCAGTGTCGTCTACCTTGTCCAGTGCCCCTGTCCGAAACAATAAATCGGCAGAACTAAGAGACCCCTGAGAATAAGAATAACGGAACATCTGAACAACATCAAGAAGGGCCTTGAAAATCACTCTTTATAGAAGCATTTCAGGGTCTTACATAATAGTGATTACAGTGGTATCTCCTTTGTGGCCCTGGAGAAGGTGGACGTACACTTGAGAGGTGGCAACCATATTATGAGAAAGTCTTGGGCCGAATCTAGAAGAATCTATGATTTCGGCAGTCTCCCCCAGCTGGCCTAAACTCAGATCTAGAAATTTTTGGTTTTAACTAAACCACTGACTCAAAGGAAATTAGAATATTATATTTTTGATGTACACATAACACTTCCCTCACTTTATTCGCAAATTTTTATGGTGGAATCCTGTTCAAAATCTCCATTGAGCTATAATCTATCAGTGTCAATAAAGAACAAAAGAAAACCATCTTGAGAATATTCATCTCAAATTGTGGGGACATTATAGCATTATAGTTAGTACAGGATATCCAGTTAGTACCCTCCGAGAAATCCCAAAAAACGCAATACACATAAAAAACGCATAAAAATCGCATGGGAAGTTTTCTATGCTTTATTTAGAATTTTCTATGCTTTTTTTAGGAATGACTATCTAGATTGCAGGATATTGTTACAATCTATGCCTTTGAAAAAGAAATCTCTTAGATTTAGGAGGTGTTGGCGTCGGATAGGTTCTATGTATCTAGAAAAGGGAAAGAGGAGCAACGCATAAAAAATACATAGAAAACGCATAAAAGACGCACATAAAAAAAGATATAGATTCTAATATCTAAGTGTGTGGTTACATACTCGATTTATGAACTCATTATCTGAGTACGAAGGGTGAATAATAACGTATGCTCTCTATATATGAGTGAATGACTGCACCTTGAAAAATTGAAAAATTGAGACTCGAATAACTGGGACTATATAAAAGCGATGTCCTTTATATAAAGATTACAAGCTTTACGTTCACAGATTGACTTATGGCACACTTATTACTTGGATCCTACCAGACCAACCACTAGCCCAATATCTATCTCAGATTGGGATACGTGCTGGCTGTTTGACTTTGTCATATACACTACATAGAATCCTCTAAATAACAACAAATTGGATACTGCTACCAGATAAGGTGTATTACGTGTGTGACTATATATGACCGTCAATCTCAAGTCCTAGGTAGACTGCATGTCATTTTAACAATATTTTACTATTTTATTTTATTTTTTATTTATTGTGTTTTATATGATTGATTTGTATTAGGAATAAATTTACATTTTTGCATAGTCTCCAACTACCTTGAGTGCTGATTCAATTCTCTAACAGAAAGTATCTGTATTTTGTAGATCTGCTGTTTGTGGACCGCAATATGAACATGGTTGTGTGCATGAGGCCTAACTTGTATTTTATTTATTCAAAGTACTATATGAGTGTCCATACATGGATGACTGCAAGTCACTAAGTAAGACTGCCACCTGAACCACTCCTAAAGTAACAGAAAAGTAATAGAAATAAAGTACAGGAATATAAATTAATAAAATACAAATTAAAATGGATCTTTTTCCTTAACCGCCTCCCGACTGGTGTACGCACCGATGCGTCCAGGAGGTGGCTGGTTTACTCCTCCTGGACGTATCGGCGCGTCATCTCGCGAGGCGCGAGACTTCCTGTGAACGCGTGCGCTCGCGCGCGCGTTCACAGTGCCGCGCGTCTCACAACTTGTACAGCAGCCTGCCAGCGATGATCAATCGCTGGCAGGCTGTAGATGCGAAATAATTTGCATCAAGCAAGTATATCAGACGCTGTTTTGTTAACAGCATCTGATATACCTGCTACCTGGTCCTCTGGTGTTCCTATTTGCTGGGATCGACCACCAGAGGACCAGGTGGCTATGTAAAATTGCACCAAACACTACACTAACCCCCCCCCACTTATTAACCCCTTGTTAACCCCTTGATCACCCCATCTAGATTCCCTGATCACCCCCCTGTCATTGATCACACCCCTTGTAAGGCTCCATTCAGACGTCCATATGTGTTTTGCGGATCCGTGGATCCGCGGATCTGATCCGCAAATCCGCGGATCCGCAGATCCTCAAAACATGGACACTGGAAAAAAGTGTCACACATGTGGTATCGCCGTACTCAGGAGAAGTAGGGCAATGTGTTTTGGGGTGTATTTTTACATATACCCATGCTGGGTGAGAGAAATATCTCTGTAAATTGACAACTTTGTATAAAATTTTTTAAAAGTTATCGTTTACAGCGATATTTCTCACACACAGTATGGGTATATGTAAAAATACACCACAATCACATTGCGCTACTTCTCCTGAGTACGGCGATACCACATGTGTGCCACTTTTTTGCAGCCAAGATGCGCAAAGGGGCCCTAAAACCAATGAGTACCTTTAGGATTTCACAGGGCGTATTAAGGAATTCAATGCATGGCTTGGTGAATGGTGTTTGAACCAGGGATTTGGCTTTGTGTCTCATGTTGGCTCTAGCTGGAATGGAAAAGAACTGTACAAGAAAGATGGTTTGCATCTTTCTCTCAAGGGAACAAATGTCCTCAGTGAACAGTTCAAAGTGTTTGCTAAGGAAAATTTAAACTAGGAAAGGGGGGCACAAAAGAGACAATCCATCAGTTCGGCTGTCCCCGAAAAAACAATGCCAGAAGATGCCAGGAGCTGATAGGATAAGAAATGACAAGCTGAGAGTCTTGTCTACAAATGCTCGCAGTTTAGGGAATAAGATCAACGAACTTGAGTCTGTAATGGCATCTGAGAATATAGATTTAGTGGCTGTTACTGAGACATGGTTCAATGAGAGTAATGACTGGGACATAACAATACCTGGGTTCTCTCTATATAGGAAAGACAGAGAAGGCAAGAAAGGGGGTGGAGTGGCCCTATATGTGAAAAATAGCATAAAATCTATTCTAATTGAAGCCAGCGAAACCAATTTAGAGTCAGTTTGGGTTACGTTGCAGCTTGGTAATCATAAGGTAACTCGTGTAGGTGTCATATACAGACCACCAAGCCAAGTCAAAGAATTGGATGATCTACTAGTTGAGGAAATGGCTAAAATGACATTGAAAGGGGAAGTTGTCATTATGGGAGACTTTAATCTTCCTGATATAAACTGGAAAACCAAAATAGCTAGTTCTGCCAGGAGTACAGACATTCTAAATTCCCTACTGGGATTATCTCTACAGCAAGTAGTTGAGGAGCCAACCCGGAAGGAGGCCATTTTAGATTTGGTGTTCACAAATGGCAATTTGGTATCTGATATCACTGTAGGGGAAAGCTTAGGATCCAGTGATCACCAGTCAGTGAGGTTTACTATAAGTACAGTGACTGAGTCACTCCACACAAAAACAAAAGTTTTAGATTTTCGGAAAACAGACTTTTCTAAAATGAGATCAGTGGTATACGAGTCCCTATCAGACTGGAACAATTTCAATGGAGTCCAAGAGAAATGGGACTACTTAAAATTGGCACTACTGAAGGCAACAGAAAAGTGCATTAGGCTTGTCAGTAAAGGCAAAAAGGAAGAGACCACTGTGGTACTCAGCAGAAGTGGCCAAAATCATTAAAAACAAAAAGATGGCATTTAGCAAGTATAAAAACACCCAAAACGAGGATGACCGGGAAATCTATAAGATGAGGCAGAGAGAGGCCAAGCAAGTTATAAGAGCTTCTAAAGCTCAGGCAGAAGAGAAATTAGCTCAGTCAGTGAAAAAAGGTGATAAGACATTCTTCAGATACATAAATGAAAAAAGGAAATTAAAAAAGGAATTACCAAATTAAAAACAAAAGAAGGAAGGTATATGGAAGAGGATAAAGAACTAGCTGACTGCCTCAATGAATACTTCTGTTCAGTTTTTACAAAGGAAAATGAAGGAGAAGGACCTCAGTTAGGGAGGAAGACTAATGAATCCTTTGATGCATGTGTCTTTACAGAGGAAGAGGTTCTAAGTCAGCTGTCCAAAATTAATACAAATAAATCACAGGGGCCTGATGGGATACACCCAAAGCTATTAAAAGAGCTTAGAGGTGTACTAGCAAATCCATTAACAGATTTATTTAACCAATCACTGGTAACAGGTGTCGTCCCAGAAGATTGGAAATTAGCAAACGTTGTGCCAATTCACAAGAAAGGTAGTAGAGAGGAATCAGGCAACTATAGGCCAGTAAGCCTGACATCAATAGTGGGGAAATTAATGGAAACCATACTCAAGGAGAGGATTGTGGAACATCTAAAAACCCATGGGTTGATTGATAAAAAACAGCATGGGTTTACTTCAGGAGATCATGTCAAACTAATCTTATTGACTTTTTTGATTGGGTGACTAAAATAATAGATGGCGGAGGTGCAGTAGACATCGCTTATCTGGACTTTAGTAAGGCATTTGATACTGTCCCACATAGAAGGCTTATCAATAAACTGCAGTCTTTGAGCTTGAGCTCACATATTGTTGAATGGATTAGGCAGTGGCTGAAGGACAGAAAACAGAGGGTTGTAGTCAATGGAGTATATTCAGACCATGGTATTGTTACCAGTGGGGTACCTCAGGGATCTGTTCTGGGACCCATATTGTTTAATATCTTTATCAGCGAAATTGCAGAAGGCCTCAATGGTAAGGTGTGTCTTTTGCTGATGACACAAAGATTTGTAACAGGGTTGATGTTCCTGGAGGGATACACCAAATGGAAAAGGATTTAGGAAAACTAGAGGAATGGTCAAAAATCTGGCAACTAAAATTTAATGTCGATAAGTGCAAGATAATGCACCTGGGGCGTAAAACCCAAGAGCACAATATAAAATCAGTGATACAGTACTAACCTCAGTATCTGAGGAAAGGGATTTAGGGGTCATTATATCAGACGACCTAAAGGTGGGCAGACAATGTCATAGAGCAGCAGGTAATGCCAGCAGAATGCTTGGGTGTATAGGGAGAGGCATTAACAGTAGAAAGAGGGAGGTGCTCATGCCGCTCTACAGAGCACTAGTGAGACCTCATTTGGAGTATTGTGTGCAGTACTGGAGACCATATCTGCAGAAGGATATTGAAACTTTGGAGAGAGTTCAGAGAAGAGCTACTAAACTAGTACATGGATTGCAGGACAAAACTTACCAGGAAAGGTTAAAGGACCTCAACATGTATAGCTTGGAAGCAAGAAGAGACAGAGGGGATATGATAGAAACTTTTAAATACATAAAGGGAATCATCACGGTAAAAGAGGAGAGAATATTTAAAAGAAGAAAAACTGCTACAAGAGGACATAGTTTTAAATTAGAGGGGCAAAGGTTTAAAAGTAATATCAGAAAGAATTACTTTACTGAGAGAGTAGTGGACGCATGGAATAGCCTTCCTGCAGAAGTGGTAGCTGCAAATACAGTGAAGGAGTTTAAGCATGCATGGGATAGGCATAAGGCCATCCTTCATATAAGATAGGGCCTGGGGCTATTCATAGTATTCAGTATATTGGGCAGACTAGATGGGCCAAATGGTTCTTATCTGCCGACACATTCTATGTTTCTATAAGAGACCCCAAGGTATTCCGTGAGGGGCATGTTGAGTTCACAGAATTTTTATTTTTTTGGCACAAGTTAAAAATTGATATATATATTTTTTTTGTTGTTTTTTACAAAGTCTCATATTCCACTAACTTGTGACATAAAAATAAAATTTTACATGAGCTCACCATACCCCTCACGGAATACCTTGGGGTATCTTCTTTCTAAAATGGGGTCACATGTGGGGTATTTATACTGCCCTGGCATTTTAGGGGCCCCTAAAGCGTGAGAAGAAGTCTGGAATCCAAATGCGTAAAAATGCCCTGTGAAATCCTAAAGGTACTCATTGGATTTAGGGCCCCTTTGCGCACCCAGGCTGCAAAAAAGTGTCACTCATGTGGTATCGCTGTACTCAGGAGACGTAGGGAAATGTGTTTTGGGGTGTATTTTCACATATACCCATGCTGGGTGAGAGAAATATCTCTGTAAATTGTCAACTTTGTATAAAAAAAATTAAAAAGTTGTCGTTTACAGCGATATTTCTCACACACAGTATGGGTATATGTAAAAATACACCCCAAAGTACATTGCCCTACTTCTCCTGAGTACGACGATACCACATGTGTGCCACTTTTTTGCAGCCAAGATGCGCAAAGGGGCCCTAAAACCAATGAGTACCTTTAGGATTTCACAGGGCATTTTTACGCATTTGGATTCTCACGCTTTAGGGCCCCTAAAATGCCAGGGCAGTATAAATACCCCACATGTGAACCCATTTTGGAAAGAAGAGACCCCAAGGTATTCCGTGAGGGGCATGTCGAGTTCACAGAATTTTTTTTTTTTTTTGGCACAAGTTAAAAATTGATATATAATTTTTTTTTTTGTTTTTACAAAGTCTCATATTCCACTAACTTGTGACATAAAAATAAAATTTTACATGAGCTCACCATACCCCTCACGGAATACCTTGGGGTGTCTTCTTTCTAAAATGGGGTCACATGTGGGGTATTTATACTGCCCTGGCATTTTAGGGGCCCCTAAAGCGTGAGAAGAAGTCTGGAATCCAAATGCGTAAAAATGCCCTGTGAAATCCTAAAAGTACTCATTGGAATTAGGGCCCCTTTGCGCACCCAGGCTGGAAAAAATTGTCACTCATGTGGTATCGCCGTACTCAGGAGAAGTAGGGCAATGTGTTTTGGGGTGTTTTTTTATATATACCCATACTTTGTGTGAGAAATATCTCTGTAAACGACAACTTTTTAAAAAAATTTATACAAAGTTGACAATTTACAGAGATATTTCTCTCACCCAACATGGGTATATGTAAAAACAGACATGGTTTACTATGGTTGCTAAAATGAAGATGAAGAATACTTCGTTAGCTTCGTTTTGAGGAATATGACGAATACATTCGACATATTCGCTAATTCTACCAAGCCAACCATAGTAAACCAGATCTAAGTAGAAATCGCAATGCGATTAATTCAAGTTATATTAATCGCATTGCGATTTCAACGTAATTCTAAAATCCGACAGTACATTTTAGTATAAAGACGTTCCCATGTATGGTTGGCTTGATAGAATTAGCGAATATGACGAATGTATTCGTCATATTCCTCAAAACGAAGATAACGAAGTATTCTCCATCTTCGTTTTAGCTACCTATTCGTCAACTTCGCTAATTCTTGCAATCAAATAGAAAGGTTGACTATAGAGACAGCTGTGTTTAATTCGCTATGCGATTATATATATATATATATATATATATATATATATTTTTAAATAAATAGAATAATTATAATAATTATCAAGTAATATAATTATTCTATTTATTTAAAAAAAAAGCAAAGTTATATAATCCCATAGCGAATTAAACACAGCTGTCTTCCCTTTGCGCACCCAGGCTGCAAAAAAGTGTCACTCATGTGGTATGGCCGTACTCAGGGGGAGTAGGGCAATGTGTTTTGGGGTGTTTTTTTATATATACCCATACTGTGTGTGAGAAATATCTCTGTAAACAACAACTTTTTAAAAAAATTTATACAAAGTTGACAATTTACAGAGATATTTCTCTCACCCAACATGGGTATATGTAAAAATACACCCCAAAACACATTGCCCTATTTCTCCTGAGTACGGCGATACCACATGAGTGACACTTTTTTGCAGCCTGGGTGCGCAAAGGGGCCCAAATTCCAACGAGTACCTTTAGGTTTTACATGGCTGCTCACAATTTAGCCCCGCCCAAAATGCCAGAACAGTAAACACACCCCACAAATGACACCATTTCGGAAAGTAGACACCCCAAGGTATTCACTGAGCGGCATAGTGAGTTCATGGGAGATTTTTTATTTTTTTTGCCAGAAGTTAGCAGAAATGGAAACTTTATTATTATTTTTTCCTCAGAAAGTGTCATTTTCTGCTAACTTGTGAAAAAAAATGAAATTATACATGAACTCACCATGCCCCTCCGTGAATTAATTCTTTGGGGTGTCTTCTTTCTAAAATGGTGTAATTTGGGGGGGTATTTATGCTATCCTGGCATTCTAGCACCTCAAGAAACATGACAGGTGCTCAGAAAGTCAGAGCTGCTTCAAAATGCCGAAATTCACTTTTTTGCACCATAGTTTGTAAACGCTATAACTTTTACCAAACCAATAAATATTCACTTATTGGATTTTTTTTTTATCAAAGACATGTAGAACAATAAATTTCACAGAAAATTTATATAGAAATGTAGTTTTTAAAAAAATTACAACAGAAAGTGAAAAATGTCATTTTTTTGCAAAAATGTCGTTACATTTTTATTAATAGCAAAAAAAGTAAAAATGTCAGCAACAATGAAATACAACCAAATGAAAGCTCTATTAGTGAGAAGAAAAGGAGGTAAAATTCATTTGGGTGGTAAGTGGTATGACGGAGCAATAAACAGTGAAAATAGTGTAGAGCAGAATTGCAAAAAGTGGCCTGGTCATTAAGAGTGTTTAAGCTAGAGGGGCTGAAGTGGTTAAATGGATTTTTTTCCAGTTGTCTCTCATGCTGTGCAATGCACCCTTTACTCACATGGCCTAACATAACTTGAAGCTCCTGGGCCCCAATGCAAAACCTGTGAGCTTTACTACCACTTACAGTACCAATTGCCATTTAGAATATTGTTTTCTTCTTACTTTGGCCACCTTTAGATACCCGAGATTGGTCACTTCTATATCTACACCTCCAATGATGGCAAAAACTAAAATCAACATGTGTGTCACTTTTCTAAATGGGAAAAAATGTTACTAATTAAGTGAATAAAGTGGCACATTGAGTGTCTTGAGAGAACATCATCCCATTTTAAAAAGTTAATACAAAAAAATTCAATATTTTTAAAAACCTTTCATATTTTATTTTATAATACAGTAGTTTTTTCTATTCCATGTATTGTTCTAAAAAAAAAAATCTGCTAAATTCCCTTTTCATCTATACCTTCACCCCCCGTGTTTTTGAGTAGAACATAAGTTACTGATGAGAAGAACCAGGATTAGTCTTGGTATATTTATTTTTTAAGTAGTCCTTCCCCACAGTGAGTACATGGATGATAAGCAGAAAGAATAAACAATATGTCCCAGGTTCCTCTGTGTTTCATGGCTGCTGGATAGTGTTCCATCCACTACAGAGGAACCAGAAGCTGCTTTGTTTTTGGAATCACATTTGGGATTGATGGTGAGTAAAGGAGACACCGGTTACTGTTTATTATGCTACAATACACCAGAGATCCTATACAGCAACAAACATAAGACAGTTTGTCACATTGAGGTTAAACACATTGTTTAAATTAAGGTACATTAAAAGGTCCTATAGCTTAGGTTAGCCCACACAATGGGATAAGTAACATCTGATGTACAACATAGGTTAAAAGGTCACCATCAAAGAATGAACGCTGTGTGGCATTTTCCAGTAGACAGCTTATTTCTATAAGACATCAAATGCTGCATTAAACCCTCTGTCCCTGCAACAGCCATCAACTTGTTGTGAGAAAAGGGGACAGAGGTGACAGCAGATAGCCACTCTCTTATCCACAGCAGTCGGGTTATTATGTAAATGTCCAGGGCCTAATTTTAGACTCCTGTAAGTGCATGTCACTCAGGAGATCAACCTGTCTGTGAGCCTTCAGGAAACGTATTATTTTGTCTGCAAACTTTACTGTACAGAAAACTGATTTATAAGAGTTTCGTGCTGAGATTAGTTCTTTAGTGGATTAATTTCTGGAAAACTTTAGATAACCATAATGACTGGATGAAAGAATATATTGGTGAGTATGAATGTAATTGATGAAGGAATGGACAACCTCCATCATTTTTACTAGTCCCAAATGTAATAATATGTTCCTTAAAGGCTATAGACACCCTTGTACTTATTATTTTTACTATTTATTTGCTTCTTAAAGCAGTTATCAGGTAATTACTTTGATGACCTATCCTCTGGGACAACTCCCACCGATCAGCTGTTATAAGAGTCCAGCGCTCTGTGAGCATCTCAGCCTCTTCCTAGGTCATATGACATTACTGTATATTTGTCACATGGCCTACTGGCAGCTCAGCCCCATTGAGATGAATAGGGCTGAGCTGCAATACCAAGCACAGCCGCTACAAAATGTACGGCGCTGTGCTTGGATAGCTGCTGGGAGCTGTCTGCGCTCATTAGTACTCTGGTGAACAGCTGGGACTCGAACCCCCACTGATGTGATAATGATGAGCTAGCCTGAGGATAGTGATACAATGTTTCGATCGGCACTGCGGTGAAGTAGAGTAGCGGTGCGCGTGTCTCAGGGCAGGCGTACCATAAAGATAAGAAGAAAAGAGAACAGCACTCGCTCTTAGATATTCTTGCTGTGATTTATTGTCACATTCCAGTGACACGTTTCGGCATACAATCGGCCTTTGTCAAACTGTTTGACAAAGGCAGATTGTATGCCGAAACTCGTCACTGGAATGTGACAATAAATCACAGGAAAAATATCTAAAAGCAAGTGCTGGTCACTTTTCTTCCTATCCTGAGTATAGGTCATCATTATTCATTCCTGGATAACTCATTTAATTGCAAAATGAAACAAATTTCTAAACAGTGTTCGTTTTCAAATTTTATTCTACAGAGTGTAGGCTCCCACTTATCTCAGTGTTATAAATGGCAGGAGAAGGTTTCTACATGGCAAATGTGTGTGTAGACAGCAAAGTTGCCATCCTGAATTTAAAAAAAAGGGCACTTTTTTTTCCTATGCCCGTGAAGAAAAATAGATGTGTCCATTTTTATTTTTTATTTTTTTTAGGCTGGTGATACTTGAGCAAGTCATTGTGATTGTTATTATAACCATTTTGTGGCTTATACCAAATGCATTCATATTAGCATATTAAGCTATTGGGCAAGTATTACTTATAATCGTTAGTTTTGAAAAATTTGATTCGGCAGTTTGACAAGAAATTTTATTTGTTTATTTGTTTATCTGATTGCCTTCCTCTGGATCAACTAGCAGGATGACAGGCCGAACTGGATAGACAGATGTCTTTTTTCGGCCTTATTTACTATGTTACTATGTTACAAATTAATTTGTCACAAACCACTATATTAAAACCCATTTCAGCCTATCAATCAATGGGACCTTTTTTAATATTTTCCATTCTTGCCACCATTTTAGGAAAAAATTATTTGTTACTACGAAGCACAAGGAAATTTGGCTTCATGGCAAATTGGATTTTTTTTAAACTTTGATTCAAATTCCACTTTGGATGCTTCAATTCGCTCAATACTCATTTTGATTTTCCAATTTGTCTGTAAGAATTTTTTTTTTTCTGTTGATGACATTCAGGTTGGCAACACGTGGACAGGGAGTAAAGAATCTGAGAAGGGCAATAGATAAGAAGGGAAGCACACACAAGACAGTTTGGAACACAACTACATGGAATTTACAAGTTGGACAAGTGAGAAGTCGTTGGGAGAACCAGGGATCTGGGTGAAATACCACACGGGTGTTCTGTTCGCTAACATTGATGCTGGTAGGATAACTGCTGTATGTTCAGACTTTCATCTCTCATCCAACACCACCAAAATGACTGTAGGCACAATGGCAGAACATAGAACTCTATGACTGTATGGATAGAGTAAAATTTCTGTATGACATGACTATTGCCTAGAGAGTTCTATAGATGCTTGTCCA
Source organism: Bufotes viridis (assembly GCA_033119425.1). Classification (NCBI taxonomy): domain Eukaryota; kingdom Metazoa; phylum Chordata; class Amphibia; order Anura; family Bufonidae; genus Bufotes; species Bufotes viridis. Next base: position 97,434,059 of record CM065592.1, on the reverse strand, counting down.
CAGCCCAATGAAACTATGCCAGTGGGTAGTTCCAGGATCCTTCTTTTCATGATCAGTGAGGGTCACGGCAATCTCATGGATAAATTATAATTGCTGGAAAATAATTTTAAGTGGAGGTTTTGGGTACAAATTAATTTACTTGAAAACTACTGGTTCTGTATGAGTATTAAAGTCAGAATGTTTATTACAAAGATATTTTTTATACTGTACGTTAAAGTGTGGAAAGTGTCTAGGATCAGGGCTACAAAGTTTTTCAATATATTACCTACAGTACCTTAAAATTTGCTCAAAAGCTGTACATAATTGTATCCATTTAGAAATAAACTCATTGCTGATGATAACTATTACTCATCAATAAAAAGTTAAACTTTGGATAAATCTATGCAGTATTATCGTGTCACTATTAATTTATCACACAATAAATTTCTCCTCTGGGAGATTTATATTAATAGACTTTCAAGATAATTAAAACTTGTCTCTGGTATGAAAGCAGGAAAGACGCGCTCTGAAATACAATGCACAAAGCTGTTTTCTGACCACTGCTCAAAACTGGATTGTTTTTCATCTTCAGAGATCTTTGATAAAGGAAAATTTGTAAGGGCAGCAGTGCCAGATTCTCAAGCAACTGTGAGGTAAGCTGTAAGGCCGGGCAGCTAATTGCTTGAGAGAAAACAGCTTGAACGTAAATCCTTGTTCAATTACAGAAAAACCCCAGGAGACAAAGGACTTATTGAAATCACATTTTATTGATACAAAAAATAAAATAGATCTTTATCAGGCAGTAAAAACATCTCCCATGTCCATGATGTACCACACTTTTTTGATCTAGAGTGGGATAAAGCTGTCTGAGTCATAGTGTTTTTTTTTATTTTATTTTCTGAACATTAATGTTAGATCACGCGATTATGGCATTTTACTTTTTTTCCTAAATATCATTTAATATTGGCAAGATATTTGTGCCTAGTAACATCAAAATGCCTGTCAAATACCCTTTGAAGAATCTGGACTATCATGGTTTTAGTATGCAATATAACTTATACCAGCCAAGCCAGAGACACCATCTTCTGGGTCTCAGGGACTGGAACAGATGTCTTATATGTAGCTCTGGGGACTACTGTTTCTCATTTAAGAGCAGTGTATGGAGACTAATAAAACACAGATACCAGCCGTGTGTGTTCCACATTTTGCGGAACTGAATGTCCTGCACTCAATAGGACTGTCCTATTCTTGTCTATAAAATGGACAAGAATGGGACATTTTCTATTTTTCTGCCGGGCCATGGAATGGACATTGGGATGCTGGCAGCACATTCTGTAGGTGTGCTATCCACATCTTTTCCAGCCCCATTGAAGAGAATGGGTCTGCATCCAACACGCAAAAAATATGCACATCGGATGTGGAACAAAAATACATTTGTTTGCATGAGCCCTTATTGTCACCATCAGTAAAAAGCAGGGTATTGTTTGGCTGGATGAGATGCTTTAGATGAAAAACTGGATTGAAGTCCACAGTCATGTGAAAAAATATTTTTAAAAATCAATGTGGACAATCTTTGAGTCAAATCCTAGTTTTTTTTTTTTTAAACTCTTCCATAGAGAACTTTATTTCATGCATAGCCTAACATAATATCTCCTTTTTGTATGGATGTGTATTTTTTTAGCCATTTCTCAGTACATTTATTGGTTTGTGTCTGGTGATTGCCATGTTCCAATTTCTACGTTTGACTGATAATTTCATATAATCTTCAAACATCCTCTAATGTGTGACAAATGGAGAGAAAATGCATTTTAAACTATTTTAATTGTATACCATTAGTCCTGGTGTTTACCCTGGTGTTCATGAAAAAACTTCAATCTTTCCCTAATGTTCTTTCTGGACAGAACAGGTATACGTTTGGTAAATGCTCATGTAGCTCTAATGGAAGACTGATGACTTGTGACTAGAGATGAGTGAATCAAAGCTGATGAAGTGGAATTCAATCCGAACTTCAGGAAAAATTTGATTTGAATGCGAATTTCGTCACGCTTCGTGGTAACTAATCAAATTCTTTCCTAAAATGGCTGCTACATGCTACACAGGATCACCCATACTGACATGCATGAAGCCAATCAGCAACCAGCTGGCCCTGTGATGTCACAGCTTTATAAATATAACGGCCATCTTAGATTCTGCCATTCACCAGCGTGCTTAGTGCAGGGAGAGATGTGTCTGCAGGCGCTAGGGACAGTGGTAGGAAAGACTTGATTGTGGTGAAAAAAAAACGATTTACGAGTGCAGAGAAAGATTGCTCAAGGTGTAGGGAAAGGATAGGGAAAAATCATTGCACCGGCATTTGTGTTGAACAGGGTTCAGTTGGGGAGGTTACAGCCTGGGTAATAGGAACAATCCGATTACACCTTGCTGCACTGACTGGGGAGCCAAATTGCCATTATATTTCTATGTTTTATTTGCCCTTGTGTGGTGCAGTTATATGTTCTAAAGCATCTATTGACTTGTATTAGTGGGGAAAAAAAGCCATTGTGTGGTGAAGGGTGAAAATTAAAGCCCTTTTTGTCGTATATTAGTGGCAAAAGTAAAATATATTTGCCGCTCAGCGGTGCAGTTATCTGTTTTAAAGCCCTTTTTTTTGTGTATTAGTGGAAAAAGAAAAAAAAAATTGCCGCTCAGCGGTGCAGTTATCTGTTTTAAAGCCCTTTTTTCCATGTAGTGGATATCTTTGCCGCTCAGCGTTGTAGTGATGTATTAGTTGAAAAAGAAAAAATATCTTTGTCGCTTAGCGGTGCAGTTATCTGTTTTAAAGCCCTTTTTTCCATGTAGTGGATATATTTGCCGCTCAGCGTTGTAGTGATGTATTAGTTGAAAAAGAAAAAATATCTTTGTCGCTTAGCGGTGCAGTTATCTGTTTTAAAGCCCTTTTTTGCGAGTATTAGTGGAAAAAGGAAAAAAATATTTGCCGCTCAGTGGTGCAGTTATCTGATTTAAAACCCTTTTTTGCGTGAATTAGTGTAAAAAGAAAAAATATCTTTGCCGTTCAGCATTGTAGTGATGCATTCGGAAGCCCTGTATACCGTGTATTAGTGGCGAAATAAAAATATATTTGCCGTCCAGCGTTGCATATATCTGTTGAAAAGCCTGTTGTGTAAAAGTAGTAAAAAATGTGGGCCTAATTGCCATTCTGTGGTGCAGTGATATGTTCTGAAGCCCTGTTTGCCGTATATTGGTGAAATAAAAATATATTCGCCGTCCTGCGTTGCATATCTCTGTTAAAAAGCCTGTTGTGTAAAAGTAGAAAAAAATGTGGGCCTAATTAATGTTCTGCGGTGTAGTGATATATTCTGAAAGCCCTGTTTGCAGTTTATTAGTGGTCAAATTAAAATATATTTGCCATCGAGCATTGCATTTATCTGTTGAAAAGCCTTTTGTGTAAAAGTGGAAAAAAATGTGGGCCTAATTGACATTTTGCGGTGCAGTGATATATTCTGAAGCCCTGTTTGCCATGTATTAGCGGAGAATTAAAAATATATTCGCCGTCCAACGTTTCATATATCTGTTGAAAAGCCTGTTGTGTAAAAGTAGAAAAAAATGTGGGCCTAATTAACGTTCTGAGGTGCAGTGATATATTCTGCAGCCCTGTTTGCAGTGTATTAGTGGCTAAATAAAAGTATATTCGCCATCCAGCATAGTGCTTCTCTGTTGAAAAGCCTGTTGTGTAAAAGCAGAACAAAATTTTAGCCTAATTGCCGTTCTGCGGTTGTCACGGGTAATGGGGAGGGGATAACACACAGAAGGAATAGACGGGAGTCTAGGCCTCAAAGCTAAGGGAAAGGGATGGTGACCTCCTAGGAATCCCTAGACCTCTCCCTGACTCTGGCCATTATGAGTAGACCCTGAAGGTGGAAATACTCATACACCGGAACCTTAGCCATGGAGACCCTGGAAGGCCCTAGGAGTGGTGGCAGGGAATGAGACTACTGGTTCCTCCCAAGATAAAGGAACCAGCGTCTCCCTGAGGCCTAAACAACACACACAAGCGAACAACAAAATGCAAAACAAAATGCTTAAAGAAGAATGGTGGAGCAGGAGATCCAAAGAAACAACACACCAGCTCAACCAACTCCAGCAGGAAATATCAACCACATGGTAAGCAGTGTGAGTCAGAACTAAATAGAGCCTTAGTAATGACCACAAGCTGCACCTGACAAGAGTTGTGGTCAGTACCAAACAACAACACTGCAAGATGAAAACAGAGAGATTGTCAGATACCCTCACGTGCTGCCAGTCTCTCAGATCTTCTCACCTCTGTCATGGGAGGGACCGTGACCGTACACTCCGGACACCCAGTGCCGACTTTATAAGGATGCGCCCTGTGAAAAGCCTTCACAAGGCAACTGGCATTATCTACGGAGAATTTGTGAGTTCAGTATCGTGGCAATCTGAAATTCAAGGTTACCATCCACCAAGAGATGAGCAGGAGGTAAGGAGGACGGTTCAGCAGGTTCAACATATCTTTTCAGCAATGATTTGTGAAAAACATTATGAATTTTTAAAGCCTGCAGAAGTTCAAGACGAAAAGCAACCGGATTAATAATGGCAGAGATTTTATATGGCCCAATAAACGTTTGCCCCAACTTCCAAGAAGTTACCTTCAACTTAATGTTTCTTGGGGACAGCCACACAGAATCACCCACTATCAGGTCCGTACCACTCATTCGTCTCTTGTCAGCCATACCTTTATACTTTGTGCCCATTTTTTTTTATTATTGTTTTGAATTTTGCACCAAATAGATGACGACAACGATGAGGAAAATCTTTTCTCTTCCGGTATACCAGAAGTCTCATTACAAGAAAATGTGCCAAACTGCGGATGGAACCCATATGATCCAAAAAACGGTGACATATCAGTGGACTCCTGTCTGCAAATATTTATGGCAAACTCAGGCAACGACAAAAATGAAGACCACTCCTCCTGATTCTCCGAGACAAAACATCTCAAATAAGTCTCCAGATTCTGGTTAGTGCGTTCAGTCTGTCTGTTCGAATGAGGATGAAAAGCCAAAGAGAAGGACAATTGGACCCCCAGATGAGTATAGAACCCCTTCCAGAATCTGGAAACAAACTGAGTCCCCCTATCAGACACCACATTAGAGGTGATGCTGTGTAGTTTCACGATGTTATCAACAAACACTTTGTTCGAGAGTTTTAGCATTAGGTAGACCTGATAATGCTATAAAGTGTGGATGGTCTAATATGACCTTTAGCCAAACTCTCGGTGATATATTCTCGCATGGCTACTCTTTCGGGTTCAGAAAAATTATACAACCAAGACTTGGGCAATCTAGCTCCAGGAATAAGGTTGACGGGGCAATCATACTCCCTATGTGAAGGTAACTCCTGGTCTCCACTTTCAGAGAATACATCAGAAAAATCCGAAATAAAAGAATGTAATATTTTAGTGATTACAACAGAAAGTGACATGCTAAGACAGTTGTCTATGCATAAATCAGTCCAATCAAGAATCTGTCTCGCTTGCCAATCCATGGTAGGGTTATGTTTGGTTAACCATGGTAAACCTAGCACCAGAAGAGCAGGCAGACCCTCCAGCACAAAACACAAAATGGATTCTTGATGAGAATCTCCCACCTTTAGGCGAATGTCCTGCACCATTTGTGACAAAAAACTTTTGTGAGAGTGGGGAGGACTCAATCACAAACACCGAAATATTTTTGTCTAATGCGCTTGTTATCAAATCATACATACAGACGAACTGGCAATTTACTAGGTTAACCCCTGCCCCTTTGTCAATAAATACTTCAATTCCCACAGTTTTGGAGTCTAGTGCCACCTTGGCAGGCAGGAGAAATCGGGTACTACCGGTAAATGACAAAAGTACATTCTCAGATTCCCCACCCACACCACCAAGAGTGAGATGAGGACTAAACACATTAGTTTTCTTTCTTTCTTTTTTTCACCTTGACGTTTAACATAAGGACATACGTTAACAAAATGTAACCCTTTACCACAGAAAAAGCTGAGTCTTTTCCTCACCCTAAAGTTTTTATCATCAGGTCCAGGAGTGTCTTCCCCACACTGCATTGGCTCATCATCAGACATGAGCTCAAGTGCCTCCCTAGCCAAAGTGTTGAAAGAGGCTGCTTCCCCATATGATAGTGCGTCCTGAGCGAGAGGAACCTTAGATCTCACCCTCAGGTGTCTATCAATATGTACAGCTGCCTCCATTGACTCTGGATATTCGTGAAATGCCAAGGCGTCCTTCAGGTTCTCGGCTGGGTCATTCCACTCAGTATCAGTTGCCCATCTCCTAAATTCAGAGCAATAAGAATCCGCAGAACGCCCTCCCTGCCATAAGCCAGGCAACTTAGTCTCGGTCAGGGAGACCAGATCTGGGTCATTGTAGATAAGCCCCAGAGCTCTAAAAAATTAATCTACCGACTGGAGGGATTGTGATCCGGTCGGCAAAGAAAAAGCCCAAGACTGAATGTCACCTTTTAGTAACGAAATATTAATCCCCACTCTTTGACTCTCGTCCCCTAAAGAGTAAAATATAATTTGCACAACTACCTGAACCGAACCGAATAAAGTTTTCACTTCCCCCGGAAAACCTATCCGGGAGAGCAACCTTAGGTTAAGGGCAGGCATGGTTCCTGCTGCTGGAAGCTGCCGCCTGTGGTCTCTGAAACTGAGAGACGGCCATGCGGAGGTCAGCCACCTCCAAAGACAGTCCGTGCATATGATCGACCAGTGGAGAAACAGTATCCATCGCTGCAATAAAACAAACAAAATTAAGTTTTTTTGGCGGTTGATAATGTCATGGGTAATCAGGTAGGGATAACACAAAGAAGGAATAGACCGGAGCCTATGTCTCAAAGATAAGGGAGAGGGATGGTGACCTCCTAGTAATCCCTAGACCTCTCCCTGACTCCTGCCAGTATGAGTAGAAACCATTAGAAAACGTGGTGTGGTGTTAAACAAGCAGGATATGCTCAACCCATATGCAGTTGTGCATGTATACAGGGGAGCACATCCTGCACTTGTAGTCCGTTGCTAGGGGCAATCAACAGCAAAAAATGCATACAATAGAAGATGCCAGCAACGGACTACGAGTACCACAATAACCATCCTACATACGATAACGATAATGTGGATGTGGAGAACAATCAAAAACATAACCATAGAAAAGGCAGGTGCACTCTGCGGCAATACTAAACCCTCACACTGATAAAATTGAGAGGTTAGTTAGACATATCCTACTAGGAGGACATGTCTTAAGCTCGGACACCACGGCAAGGTCTCTCAAGTAGCCGGAGGTCCTACCACTCAACCTACCTGTGCCGTATGGGCGATACCAGGAGCCATTGGGCATTACGGGAGCGTAAGGCCTGACTCACAGACAGCTCACCAGTGACCTCCAGCATGTAACCATGCTTGCAATGGGAGGTGGGAGGTGCCTGTGAGCCCCACCCGAGACCGGCTGATATGGCCCAGAGCCTCCCAGGTGCACCTGAATGTAGTCTGTAGATGAAAAGCAGGCACATTTAAATCGGAGTTTATACACCTCCAAACATATTATACAAACCATTAGAAAACGTGGTGTGGTGTTTAACAAGCAGGATATGCTCAACCCATATGCAGTTGTGCATGTATATAGGGGAGCACATCCTGCACTTGTAGTCCGTCGCTAGGGGCAATCAACAGCAAAAAATGCATACAATGGAAGATGCCAGCAACGGACTACAAGTACCACAATAACCATCCTACATACGATAACGATAATGTGGATGTGGAGAACAATCAAAAACATAACCATAGAAAAGGCAGGTGCACTCTGCGGCAATGCTAAACCCTCACACTGATAAAATTGAGAGGTTAGTTCGACATATCCTACTAGGAGGACATTTCTTAAGCTCGGACACCACGGCAAGGTCTCTCAAGTAGCCCGAGGCCCTACCACTCAACCAGTATGAGTAGACCCTGAAGGTGGAATTACTCATACATCTTAACCTTAGCCCTGGAGACCCTGGAAGTCCCTAGGAGTGGTGGCAGGGAATGAGACTACTGGTTCCTCCCAAGATGAAGGAACCAGGGTCTCCCAGAGCCCTAGACATTAACACACACAAGCGAACAACAAAATGCTAAATAAAATGCACTTTGCTTAAAGAAGAATAGAGGAGCAGGAGATCAATATCAACCACATGGTAAGCAGTATGTGTCAGAACAAAATAGAGCCTCAGTAATGACCACAAGCTGCATCTGACAAGAGGTGTGGTCATTACCAAACAACAACACTGCAAGATGAAAACACAGAGACTGTCAGATACCCTCAAGTGCTGCCAGTCTCTCAGATCTTCTCACCTCTGTCATGGGAGGGACCGTGACAGTGGTGAAGTGATATATTCTGTAGCCTAGTTTGCCGTGTATTAGTGGCAAAATAAAAATATATTCGCCGTCCAGCGTTGCATATTGAAAAGCCTGTTGTGTAAAAGCCTGTTGAAGAGCCTGTTGTGTAAAAGTAGAAAATAAATTCGGAAAAATTGCTGTTCTGCGGTGCAGTCATATCTTCTGAAGCTCAGTTTGCCGTGTATTAGTGGTGAAATAAAAATATATTCGGCGTCCAGCGTTGCATTTATCTGTTGAAAAGCCTTTTGTGTAAAAGTGGAAAAAAGAATTGGGCCTAATTGACATTTTACGGTGTAGTTATATATTCTGAAGCCCTGTTTGCCGTGTATTAGTGGCGAAATAAATATATATTCGCCGTCCATCGTTGCATATATCTGTTGAAAGGCCTGTTGTGTAAAAATAGAAAAGAATGTGGGCCTAATTGCCGTTCTGCGGTCAAATGATATATTGTGAAGCCCAGTTTTCCGTGTATTAGTGGCGAAATAAAAATATATTCTCCATTCTGTGTTGCACTTATCTGTTGAAAAGGCTTTTGTGTAAAAGTTGAAAAAAATTAGGCCTAATTGCCGTTCTGCGTTGCAGTGATATATTATAGAACCCAGTCTGCCGTGGATTAGTTGCAAAATAAAAAATATTTGATCTAACATTTGATTATTTGATCTAACAGTATGTCAGACAGAGAAGTGCCAGGCCTTGCACAGGGCAAGGGCAGAGGCATAAATGTTTCTGACGCAGGCAGAGGTCGCAGAAGAGTAAGGAACCGTGGCAGTTGGGGTCACTTCGAAAGACCTGAGCTGCCAGTGTCAGCTAGCGGTAGTGTTGTGACCAGCAACCCAGTGGTTTTTGAATGGTTCAGTCGATCTTCGACTTTGTCCCAAGTGACATCAGACACTACCAGCCAAGAGTCAGTGGGTTCATCAGACACAACCCCTAGTTGGCATGGCCCGGGAGCATGCCCTGTGTCCTCACCTGTCCTCATCCTGCCTCTGTTCTTTTCTCCGCTAGGCGCACAAGTAGTGATGAGGAGAGTGGCATGGGAGCTGGTGTTGCGAGCAGCCAGGCTCCTGACCCAGAGACAGTTGAGGAGGATATCAGTGATGTGCAGATAGTACTCGATGATGATGATGTAGCTAATCACATTTGGGAGTCGGGTGACGAAGGGGCTTCTTTTTTCTTTTATTATTTTCTTTATATAATAATGTAATATTATAAAATCCGTTGTCTCCATGATAAATCTGCAGCGTGGGGGCCCCGTGTAGCTTCCACACACTTTCAAAATAATCTTTCAGCGGGGCGATCAAATGATGGATGGCTAGGACACTTCATGACCTTCCCAGGAACTGCTGTCGGGAGCAGTGGTTCATTTTTGAGATGTCTGTATAGTGCACAGGAATCTGAAGACCCTCTCTATCTCTATGAACCACAGGATGTCCTCCTTCCCATCCATGATGACAGGGAACTCGTGATGTTTTCCCTGACGAAGAGACCAGGCGCTGGTAGTTATGGTTTGATTCTTGATGAACTTTGCAACTCTTCTGGGCTCCAAGCAATCTTGGAGCTTTGTATTCTCATTGTCTGAAGCTAATAGAGGCCTGTTCATGCTAGGCAGGTTCCCCCGGAAGTATCTGGCTCGATAAACAGCCGATACCGCACTTGCATCAATCTTGACATTATTCGTCTCCAGGTGGAGAGAAATGCTTTCTCCATCGCAACCACGTTCTCGAATAACCAGAAGACTAGCCAATTCTCTCCATTCTTAGGCCACACTTTATTGCGTAATTGCGGAAAGTCAAAAAACAGTTGTTCACTGTCCCCATGAAGGCCTTTCCGGTGCGGGTTAACCACAGATAAGTCATTACAAGGACTGCTGACAATTCAGATGGAAGTGTCCCCATTCCTCAATCTGGTTCCTGGTTATATTCTGTATGTCACCCACATATACAATATGCCCTGGATGGCGTACCCGTCCTATTGTGATGGCGTCCTCACACACCTCTGAAGCCATTTATTTTTCAACGTTGATTCTAAGCTTTGTCCATGATGACAGGGAACTCCTGATGTTTTCCCTGACGTAGAGACCAGTGGCTGGGAGTTATGGTTTGAATCTTGAACTTCACAACTCTTCTGGGCTCCCAGCAATCTTGAAGCTTTGTCTTCTCATTGTCTGTAGCTACTAAATGCCTGTTTATACCAGGCAGGTTCCCCCAGAAGTTTCTGGCTCGAAGAGTAGCTGATACCTCACTTGCATCAATCTTGACAGAATTTGTCTCCAGGTGGAGAGAAATACTTTTTTGGAATGCTTTCTCCATCGCAACTGCATCGTCAAAAAAAAAAAAAAAACGGAAGACTAGCCGATTCTCTCCTGTCTTAGGCAACACTTAATTTTTTTAATTAAATTTATTAAATAATAAATTGAACCAAAACTTGATTAAAATTATAAGAAAGTAAACTTAAATCCCCCAATATATTATTCAGGGAAATTCCCGGACAATCAATTTGCCAAGCCATTTGTGCCGGAAAACGTGTATTATTAAATCGTGTTTTAAGCAACACTTTATTAAGTTGAGAAATTTTAACCTTCTGTTCTGTCCCATATTCCCTATAAATGAATAGACTCTGTGCCCTCCTGATGCTGCTGCCACCTCTGCAATCTCTTGTCGTTGTGCCACTCTGTGTCCTCCTGATGCTGCTTCCACCTCCGCAATCTCTCGTCGTCGTGCTACTCCTTTTAACGACGCACCAATGCCTTCTGCAGGAAATACCAATTGTCCCTGTTGAAGGCCTTCTCCGCAGCTATTCCCAGGAGCACTAGTGGTTGACCTGTCTTTTTGGCTATTTGGATAGCTGTGAAAAGCCTACAGGAATTGTGATTCCCCTCTCTACCTGGGACAAAGCCTGCCTGATAAGGGTGTATGAGTTTATGAGGAAAGGTGCTGAGCCTCTTGGCCAGAAGTTTTGTCCAGATTTTGACATCAACATTTTGGAGTGAGATGGGTCTGTAGTTCCCGCAGTGTTGCAGGTTCTTCCCCTCTTTAGGCAGAATAGTAACTATTGCTTCTAGAGATTGTTTGTGAAGGTGGGAACTAGAAAAGAGGGATCTACACCAGTTGGTAAGCTGTGGTAACGGAATAGTCAAAAACTTCTTATAATATCCACAGGAATGCAATCCGTATCAGAACTCTTCCCCAGTGGCATAATTTTAATAATCTTTCCAACCTCCTCAGTAATCGGTCTGAGTAGGGTCTCTGCATCCTCCATGGATAAGCAGGGTAATTGTAGTTTGCTGAGGAAGTCGTCTATAGCTGAACAAGAGCTCAGTCCGGATAGCTCCCCAGACTCCTTAAGGTTATACAGGTCTTGGTAGAATTCCTGGAATGCATCAGCTATATCTTTTGTCTTTGAGACTAGTTTTCCACGTTTTTGCTTAATTGTAGCAATGTAGGTGGAGTCTCGACTTTGCTTTATGAGCTTGGACATAAGTTTGGTGCCTTTATCCCCATGGGCATAGAAGCGGTATTTAGAATATTGGTATGCTTTTGTATGGCACACATTGAGATCGTCCTTCAGCTCCCGTCTCAGCTGCAGCAACTCTGCATGGGCATGGAAAGCTTTTGTCTGTTTATGCAGACATATTATAGCTGCTATCTGAGAAAGCAGAGAGTGGAGTAGTTTTTTTCTTTCCTTTCCAAGCATAATCTAATCTCTGAAAAGAGTTGTGGGGTATGGAAAAGAAAGTATAGTCCCGCGAGGTCAGTTTAAGCAGCCGCTAAGCATCCACTAAGCAGGAGTCAGAAGTGTTTTATTACTGCACCCCAGGGAGGCTTGTGAGTGTACTGAGGTGCCTCTAGATGTATCCAGCGTAGGGGACAATGCCACATTAACGTCTCCTCCCACCAACCTGATGCCTTCAGCAAATTGATTAAGGCATTTTTAAGGTACCCTTAAGACATTGTTGTTGTCCTCTATTGGGACCATACAGACTGGCTAGGGTACTGTGTCTCCTCCTATTTTCCACTTAACGAAAATATAACGACCTTCGGGGTTTGCCTGGGTGAGCATATGTGTAAAAGGTACGTTCCCCACCCCGCGAGATGCCTTTACATAAGGCCTGTGATACCATGACTAAAAGTGAGAGCATAGTAATGAAGGCACACATCTTACTTTGAAGTGTGTCTCCTGGAGGAAACAGATGTCAGCTTGTGCCTTCTTCAGGAGAAAACAATTTGAGACATTTTCTGTCGGATGTTTAAACCCCAATTATTGAGGGTGCTATTGCTATGCTACATATTTGTACCCATCCCTGAGCCCAGTGATACTGCAAAATTATTTTTAATCCATCTGTTACTCAGGTGGGGGTCGGTGGCCATTTTAGCAACTACAGTATCCTTGGAACTGCATGTGACCTGCATGTGTGCCAGCCTGCCAGGGACATCAGTCTAATTATTTTTTGGTACTCAGTGGAGGAAAAATTCCTATTTTTTTTTGCCAGGTCAAGTCCCCCTACAGTACATTACCTATTTCATAATTTTGGGGTGACATTTCAGTAGTTGGTGGAATAAACCCGTACTGTCGTACCACAGATAATGTTTGCATACACCGCTGAAAAACCTATTTTAAAATTTTGTGGTGACAGTGCATTTCTGTAGTTGCTGTAATAAACCCGTAATGTCGTACTACAGAGCACGTTTGCATACAACGCTGAAAAAAACTTTTAAAATTTTGAGGTTAAAAAACGCATTTATTTAGTTGCTGTAATAAACCCGTACCGCTGTGCCACAGAGCACGTTTGCACACAACACTGAAAAACCTATTTTAAAATTTAGCAGTGACATACAGCATTTGTGTATTTGGGGAAAATAAACCCGTATTGTTGTTCCACAGAGCAGTTTGGCATACAACGCACATAAATATATTTCAAAATTTAGCAGTGACATACTGCATTTCTGTATTTGGGGGAAATAAACCACATTGTTGTTCCACAGAGCAGTTTGGCATACAACGCACGAAAACTTATTTTAAAATTTAGCAGTGACATACTGCATTTCTGTAGTTTGTTGTAATAAACACTGGTTTTGTGCTACATAGCAGATCTGAGGCCTACCCTGTATTTCAGTCATTTTAAGTAACCTTTTGAACTCCACATTTGCATAGTTGGTTGCAAACACACAGGTTTTGTGTAGATAACATTAGCGGTGTACGCTGTATTTCTGACAGTCAAATGAAACTGTTAACTTCTGCTTTTACATTGTTGGTTTAAAAAATCTAATTTTTGGTGATAGTGATGTAATTGTATTGAATTGCTCCGTTACACTGTTGTGTGACCTAAAGAAATGTATTTTGTTTATGACACGGGCACTGCCTTACTGTCAGTAAACTTAATTGTTGACTATTGGCAGTTAAATTGACACCGGAGATAAACCATCTGTTAGTTTGGTGGGTGAACGCAAATAGGAGCTCCTGTTGCTGGGAGAGGACGTGGCCATTCAGAGCCAACTACAGGTCCAAGTGAAACACCTTTCTCAGGTGTGAGTAGGCGACAGAACCTGCAGCGTTATCTGTTAGGCCTGAATGCTGTTCTACAAATGGTGAGGCCAGAACAAGTACAGAGGCTAGTAGATTGGGTGGCTGACAGTGCCTCCATTTCCTTCACGTTGTCTCCCACCCCATCCCCTGCTGAAAGCTCAGAGTTGGCACCTGCAGCTCATGCCCATCAGTCTTTCATCTCACCCCCTTGCAAATCAGCCAAGCAATCTGAGCCCCAAGTCATGCAGCAGTCTCTTATGCTTTTTGATGACTCTGCTGGCAGGGTTTCCCAGGTCCATAACCATAGCCCTGCCCCAGAAGTGGAAGAGATTTAGTGCACGGATGCCAAACCTCTTAGGTTTGAGGATGAGGACATGGGAAGGCCACCGCAGCACGTCTCTGATGATGAAACACAGGTGCAAACTGCTGCAGCTTTCTGCAGTGTGCAGACCGACAAAGAATGCAGGGGTGAAGACTGGGTGGAAGATGATGTTGAGAACGATGAGGTCCTACACCCCAAAATATACCACTTAAATCCATGTTATTCATGGGTGGTGGAAAAATTATACTTTTTAAGGCCAGGAATTACCTTTGCCTTCTGCCCTGCATGTGTGCCAGAGACAATATGTCACGGGTTGCCAAAGGCGCACTCGGTCTTCCATCAGCTGCAGACCAGCTGTTTAGCTTCAGGAGCGAGGATCTGTGTTTGGCCTCGTTCCCAGGGCAGCTTTGCTAGTGGGGAGGCTCCCTGCTCCTAGGTTTGCCTTGAGCACCGAGCTGATCACTCGGTGCTCGACTAGTCTGTCTGTTGGTCATGTCACATGACCCTCAGACCTCACTATAAATACAGGCAGCCTGCTGACCACAGGTTGCCTGTTAATTCTAGGCTCCTGGCTATTTGTTGGACTTCTGAATACTCACCTGATCCTGTTCCCTGATGATCCTTTGCCTGCTCCTCCTGTACTGCGCATCCCTCCTGGTATTGTAACCTCGGTTCCCACCTGACTACTCTTTGCGGACTTCTCTGGTACTTCTCTACTCTCCTGGTATTTGACCCCGGTTTGGTATCCTGACCATTCTTTGCTTAACCCTTTGTACTGCGTAGCTCTCTTGGTTCTGACCCGGTCCGTTCATGTTCCGTATTTTGTCTTGTCTGTCTTCCCTGCACATATACTAAGTGAGGGACTGTCATCCAGTTGTCCCCTGTCATTAGGACTCGTGAGGCAAGTAGGCAGGGGTGAGGGTGTAGCGCAGTGGTCACTATCCTTCCCCCTGTATGTGTGGACGTGACCATTACACAATAATATAGTTAATCCGCCTGGGAGTTCAGGGGTTGACATATTCCAATTTTTTGCTGTATAGTAACCCTGCTCTGCATAGATGACAGTGACCGAAAATGCGGAAAATCTTCTTTTAAATTGTTGGGTGAAATATTACCATTTTTGCCGGGTACAAACCTTTGCTCTGCATAGGTGACAGGGACCGAAAATTAGAAAAATCTTCTTTCAAGTTGTTGGGTGCAATATTACCATCTTTGCCATAAATAACTCCTCCTCTGTCTGGGTGCCAGGGGCCTACATTTTTAAAAATCGTCTGTTCCATTGGTGGGTGACATTAACCCCATTTTGTTGTGAATAAACCCCTCCTCTGCCTGGGTGCCAGGGGCCTACATATTTAAAAATCGCCTGTTCCATTGGGTGCGGACATGAACCCCGTTTTTCCATGAATAAACCCCTCCTCTTCCCTGTGCCAGGGGCCTACATTTCTAAAAATTGCCTGTTCCATTGGCTGGGGACATGAACCCTGTTTTGCCGTGAATAAACTCCTCCTCAGCCTGGGTGCCTGGGGCCTACATTTTAAAAAATCGTCTGTTTAATTGGTGGGTGATATGAACCCCGTTTTGCCAGTGAAAAACCCCTGCTGTGCATTGCTGACAGGGAACCAAATTTGGTAAAAACGTCTGTTAATGATTGTAAGATGTCTACAAACACACGCTGGTAAATGCGCTGCTGATGGCATTTCCACCTTACGCCTCCTCAACCTCCTACTCCACATCCATTTCCTCCTCTTAGATCAAGATTTTGATTTTGATTTATTTTATTTTAAGTCATTTCCCTATCCACATTTGTTTGCAGGGCACTTACCCACATTTTGCTGCCTTTTACAGCCCTCTAGCCCTCTCCAGGAGTTTTTTACAGCCATCTTAGTGCCCAAAAGTTCAGATCCCCATTGACTTCAATGGGGTTTTGGTTCAGTGTCAAGTTCGGGTTAAGTTCGGATTCCGAACCCGAACTTTTTTGTGAAGTTCGGCCGAACCTGTCGAACCCGAACTTCCAGGTGACCGTTCAACTATATTCATCTGCTCAACTTTGTCTTGAGGATAGTGCAGAGGGGAGCTCACACACGTGCGTCCGTCTTGCTGAGCAGTTAGGCTCCACCCCCTGAAGATGGTAGTTATTTGAAATCACTTGTGGGTGATATACCAGACAATGGAATAATTGATGCCAGGTTTTTTTCTTTCTGAATATCTGAGGTTTGAGGGTGAGTTCACAGTTTATGTGATTTTTTAGAAATCTTTGCAAAAGGATGGGGCTGCAATTGGACAACAGCTTCTGAACTTACTCTGAATAAAGAAGTCCCTCATTATTTTCTAATGATTTTCAATTGTAGTGTTGATCACGAATATTCGAATTGCGAATTTTAATCACGAATATCGGCACTTCGAGAATTCGCGAATATTTAGAATATCTCAAAATATATTCGTAATCGCGAATATTCGTTTTTTTTTTTTTTATACCAGTCTATGCGAATTTTATGCGAAGTTTTTTAATGCAAATTTTTGCAATCAATAAAATAATGCCTGAAGATCATGAATTCGCAAATTCACGAATATATGGCGAATATTCGCCCAAATACAAATAATATTCGCCGCTCATTACTATTCAATTGATCTGGTGATCACTATTTTAACTGTAAGTATTTAAATGAGTGATAAGTGTATAATAGGAACCCTCCCCCACAGTGTTTAAATACTGTACCCATACAATAAAAGTAACAATGAGAAAGTCCCAAATTCTAGAAAAACAGTATTCATGTGGTTGTCAGCTACCATCTGGAGGATTTTATCCTTTTTTACTAGGGCAAATGTAACCTTTTAAAATTGCTAATCTCATGATGACAAACATCTAAAATCTGCAACCAGTGTGGCTTCATTTTATGAAGAAAATAAGTAGTTGTTTCTGCCAGTGACGCTTACTGAATAATTTGATACTCTTGTTCTGCCATACATAGTATATTACTTCCAAATATATGTATTTTTTAAAAGGTCTGAATGTTTATAACAAGTAAGAACAAGAGAAGTGACGTTGATTTCTATCAGCAAAATACTGTAAAATGCCACTTTGTCATCTGCAATCTTAACCTGTATATCTGCGGTTGGTAACTTGTGGCTAAACAGGTCATTTCACTCTGTAGATTTTTTCAACAGCATATGCATGGGATTCCTTTAAATCTCAGCCACTTGTCTGCTACAGTGGTATTATAACATGCTTTGGATCTGCCACAAGTAAATCTGCTTTGGCGAATGCATTGCATGCAGATAGATTTAAAAAAAATCTTAGATACTACTAAAGGACACACACAAGGATACATATGAATGGATGACATATTAAAGACTTGTACATTTCCTAATATAAGTTTTGGTCTGATTAATCTGAAAAGAACAAGAAATTTAATTCAGGTATGAATCATTTCAACCCGAATCAAAAGTACTTCAAGTGCTTTGAAAAGGTTCCCTCTCTCTATCTCTTTCAAAATTCTCCTCAATCAAATCTCTGACGAATCAGAATTTTGTTTTTGAATTCCAGTTCTATAGAATCAATTTGCTCATCTTTACAGCATATTTATATTGTTGATTACACTGTAGTTTTACTTTTACATATTAGCACAACAATCATCAGAATATAGAAAATGTTTTAGTTATATCTAGTCATGATTTAAGATGTAGAATGGTGCATACTAAGCATTTGAGAACCATCTAGGTATATATCAATTGATTTATTTATCTAAATCTACTTATCAGATCAGAAAATGGGACATTTGGAGGTTGTTGCCTGCTGCCGTCCGAGATGGCTGCCTGGTGAGAGAGCTCCGGCTCACCATCTCTCTTAAGCGACCCTAAGCACCCGAGCAGGGAAGTTTTTACACCTGCTTTCATCGCCCTTCTTCCCTGACAACATGATGACCCGCAAGAGGGCCTCCCGACCGGGTCTCCGCCGCCTCACCGATTTCTTTACGGCCAAGAAGGAGGAGGCAGGCTCCCGCCATCACACGAGGCCTCTCCTCCTCCCTCCTCACAGCAGCGCGCACAGGCTGGCAAGTCATGCAGCAGCAATGCAGCAGCTCTCCACCTCACCTGAGGCCCTGCAGCCCCGAGGAAGTCGTCTGTCCACTTCTTCTGCTGGCCTCTGCAAGAGACGACTAGGACCAGCATTGCGCCACGCCTGGGCCGGTTCACAGAGGCGCCATGTTTGACACGCAGCCGGTGAGTGCCTATGACTCCAGCGCTACCCTGCAGGCTTAAACCGCAAATGCTGCCCACCAGCTAACGGCATATACACCAGTGTCAGACCCACTTAATAATTTTCAGTGCACAGATAAATCAGTCTCTGAGACTACCCTCAAAGCCATGATGTCCGTGGTACATCATTCTCTTATTACACAACTGCAAACAGTCGCATCTACTATCACCTCCTCAGCTAGATGACCTGGCGTCAACCATATTGAAAATAAAATGGGAGAGTTGACCAAATCACATAACGAGCTCATTGACGCAAACTACTCCCTAGAGGATGAGGTTGAGGGGCTAAATGTTAAATTGGCTGATCTAGAAGATAGAAATCGGCGCAACAATCTGAAATTCAGGGGAATCCCGGATACAGTCCCTCCTGCTGAACTCAAGCAATATCTGTCTGACATGCTCCGGCTAGTATTTCCAGACATGGACCCCCACTTACTTATGATTGACAGGGCTCACCACCTGGCCAAGCCGAAGCACTTACCGCCTTCAGCTCCAAAAGATGTCATCGCCCGTTTTCATTTTTACTGCGTGAAAGAAGACCTAGTACAATTCATCAAAAATAAGCGTAATCTGCCAGCTCCTTTCCAGGACATTCAAATATTCACAGATCTCTCACAGGCCACACTGCAGGCCTGGAAGCGGATGGCCCCAATTACTAGAATTCTGAGAGACCTTGAAATTCCGTACAAATGGGGTTTCCTGATGAAGCTCTTAATACGCAAAGATGGGAAAACTTACGTTTTAAAATCCCTAGAGGAGGGAGAATCCCTCCTGAAAACTTGGAACATTGACCCAGTCTACGTTTCCAGCCTTCTCAGGAAAGAGGACCCCATCCCATTTGATCTCGGATTGGTCCATAGTGGGAGAAGGATGACTGCCTTTTCTTCTCCATACTTCAGTGGTTTCTTTTTTTCCACCTGCTCAGTAGTCCGCTACTAATAGAGATGGCAGGGCAAGGCTGAACTGTTCACCCCCGTTCTAACTGCCTGGGGCCGTGGTGCCCCTTAAGTTCGATTTAAGTTGGTTTTACTTGCTTAACCAATGCTTGTTCCACAGGTTCAAATTTTCCTTGTGCTCATTTTAGGTTTGCTGTTGTTAG
This sequence comes from Bufotes viridis, assembly GCA_033119425.1. Lineage (NCBI taxonomy): Eukaryota > Metazoa > Chordata > Amphibia > Anura > Bufonidae > Bufotes > Bufotes viridis. The sequence continues at coordinate 97,414,443 of CM065592.1, read as the reverse complement.
TCCAGCCCCAGCTAGCTAAATCACTACAATATAATCAAAAACCATATACTCAGCTTTTCTATATTCAGTTACTGTACTCCAAGTTTTTATATATTTTGCTTGCATGTACCTGACCCATGTGCTCTCAGGTCTTAATTGCTCTGAATCATTGCCTTGTATTTTTGTGTCCTCAGCTAAAATGTACTCAGCCTTTTTATACTCAGCTTCTGAATCCCCAACCCTTATGTATACAGCTTTTATGTACTCAGCCCATGTCTCTTCAGGTCTTATATGCTCATCTTGGCTACATGTTGCTCTTGTGTACGCATCCTACATGTATTCACCACTCCCCCCCCCCATGCCTAGATTATGGCAATTAATGTGATGTCTATAAATGCTAAAGGTTTGAATTCTCCTTATAAGAGAGCCTCACTTTGGAGAGATGCTTGCTAGTCGAGGGCGGACATCTTATGTGTTCAGGAGACACACTTTATACATAACAAACATCCAGATCTTTACAGGCGAGGATTCTCTACTGTTATATTAGCCAATTCCTCCAAGAAAAAAGCGGGTATAGCTATCGCTCTGAATGATTCCCTTGGCTTTCAGATTAAATTTTGAGGGATACGGAAGGTTGATATATTATCCTAGTGGGCATGGTAGGATCGGTCACACTGACCCTGGTAAATGTATATGCCCCCAATAAATCCCCTATCAGGTTTTTAAATTAAACCTTAAAGAAAACAAGAAACATCCAAAAAGGCCATCTGTTTTGCGGGGACTTCAATATTGTCCCTGACAGAACTTTTGACTCTACTGGGAGCAACAGATCATACGCCCCGAGCTTAGGAAGATGGCTTATTGAGAATCAACTATATGATACTTTTCGCTGTCTTAATGCAAATTCAAGGGAATATAGTTTCTACTCTCCTAGACACAGGTCTTTTTCCTGCATTGCTCTGTTCCTCTCTGATAGACCACTATTACCTAGAATTTGTAAGTCAGTGATAGAAAAAATGTCCTAGTCAGACCATGCTCCAATTTACTGTGCGATAGTTAAATCTCCTCAGTCCAATACCCAAAGATCCTGGAAAAACAATGTTTTTCTTTTACGCCATCCTCTTTACAAAATACGCGCTACTATAGAGGAATATTTTTCACTCAATGACACGGGAGATGTTAATACTTTCACGTTATGGGAAGCCCATAAAGCTACTGTGAGAGTTGAACTGCTAAAACAGAGCTCCCATTTTAAAAAATCACAAGAAGCCAAACTGACAAACCTCCTTCGAGAGACAACTAAACTAGAGGATCAGTTGAGATCACACTCCTCCATAGCATTACATAGATCCCTAATGTCTATATGACATGAAATCCATGCTCTATTGAAAATGGATTACGACCGAGACATTACTTCCATGCGCTCGGCATTTTATCAATCTTATAACAAGCAGTGTAAATTAATGGCCAAAAGACTGAAACCGATAACCCAAAAATCTACTATTCCCTATAAGCTAGCTTCGGACGGGAAAAACAAATTGACTCATCCTAATGACATAGAGGACGCTTTTAGAAATTATTACGCCAAATTGTATAACCTTGAAAAAGACCCCGGTACTCCACAACCAACGGTAGAGATGATTGCATCCTTCCTTCAAAAGGTGGATCTTCCCCCGTCTTACTACTGACCAAATTACTTTACTCAATACTCCAGCCTCTATCCCGGAAGTGGAAGCTATTATTAAATCTCTCAAACCTAATAAGTCTCCGGGACCAGATGGTTACTCGAATGAATACTATCAAATGTACGCACACGTGTTATGCCCTCACTTAATAAAAATGTTTAATATGGTGTTTAATGGTAACCAATTTCCTGCTAATATGCTTCAAGCTACAATAGTTACTATCCCAAAACCGGGTAAAACGCCAGACTCCCCAGCCAATTTCCGCCTGATTTCACTTCTCAATTGTGACGTGAAAATATACGCCAAATTGTTAGCTCAAAGACTTTTAAAAATCCTACCTACTTTGATTCACAGTGATCAAGTGGGATTCACGAAAGGTAAAGAATCAGATGGAACCAGACGGATTTTGGGTTTATTGCAAAAAGCCGGGGAAATGAGAACGCCTTCTCTGCTTCTCACCATGGATGCAGAGAAGGCTTTTGACTGTATTCACTGGGGTTATGACTCAGCGGTGCTCGATAAATTTGGTTTCAACGGTCTTATTAAAAATGCAATTTTAGCTTTATACTCAAAACCATCCGCAAGAGTCCTAGCTAATGGGGCCCTCTCCTCTCCGTTTACCATCACGAATGGTACCCGCCAGCGATGCCCTCTTTTTAATGGTGATAGAGCCGTTCGTTGAAATGATTCGGAGGGCAGAGACGGTGCGGGGCATTCCGGCAGGCAACAGACAACATAAAATTGGGTTGTTTGCAGACGACGTGATTTTAGCTTTGTCTGACCCCGTTAACGTCTTTGAGGACCACCCTTCAAATTATTAAAACATTTGGAGAGGTGTCGTATTATAAGATTAACGAATATAAATCGAATATTTTAGCAGTTAATATATCTACCTCTATACGTTCAGCAATTGAGAGAGAATTTCCCTTTCAATGGGCTCAATCCTCAATCACATACCTAGGCATCCAACTGTGTTTCCCATTTCCAGATTAGTTAGCTGCAATTATGACATCCTATATAAATCTATACAGGAAGATCTGTATAGATTCACCAAACTAAATAGGACTTGGATGGGGCGCATTGTTACGTATAAAATGATGGTCCTACCGAAACTTATTTACTTGTTTCGAACTCTTCCCATCCCCCTTCCTGTCAGTGTCCTGATGAAACTCAGGTCCCAAATGCTTTCCTTTATATGGAATAGGGGAACCCATAGACTAGCGGCCTCTATTCTATATAACCATAGAAGCCATGGAGGTATGGGGGTACCGAACCTCCAGGGATACTATGATACCTTTGTTCTTAAACAGCTGAAATTATGGGGCAAACAAAATGATGCCCCTAGCTGGTCGCAAATTGAGTTAGACCTCAATAAGGGGCGCTCACTATATTCTTAGCTTCTGTTGCACGCTACTGATCCTAAGGCTCCTCTCCCAACGGCTCAGACTCTGAAAGTATCTGTTCAGGTATGGAAGCGGCACCTTCAACACATTGGTCCAAATATCCCGCAGAAACTGGTGCAACTTCCCATAGAAATCCTACAGTATTATATTCCAGATCTTGCGGTGAGTGGGTGGCGCCTCAAGGGAATTTGCATGTTACATGACTTGTACGAAAGCAATGTCCTGAGATCCTTCTCTTGTTTACAATCGAAATTTGGAATCCCCAGTTCCTTCTCCTTCCAATTTTCTAGGATATCCCATTTCCTAAACAAGTGGCATAAAAGAGAAGTTCCTCTTCCTGCTGTCCTTTATAACTATATAATGAACCTATAGAGAGACTCCCAAACCCCCACCAGCACACTCTACAGAACGGTGACGGGAGATTTGCTCCTAATGAAAAAGACGCATTTTCTCAATTGGGAGAAGGACCTACAAACCTCATACTCCACCGTTCAGTGGCGAGAGGCTATCTCAAACACCTTTCGGGCTACAAAATGCTCGAATTTGTTAGAGTGCTACCATAAATTGCTTACCCGATGGTATTCTACCCTCCAAGCTTAGTAGATTTTACCCCAACGTGGAAAACATCTGTTGACGCTGTCAAAAATCCCCCGGTGATATGTGAAAAATATTCTGGGACTACCCGATCATTAGAACAAACTGATACAAAGTGGAGGGATTAGTGAAAGAAGTGGCAGGTTGCGCATTCTCTCTGACCCCGGCTCTGATGCTCCTCTCTCGCTCTGACAGACTGCTGATTTGCCATATTCTATTAACAGGCAAACTTATGATTGCTAAACTTTTGAAATCAAATTCCTGTCCACATATAGATGACCTCACAGATAAAATCTCCACTAATGCTATCTTTGAACAATTATGGGCAAGGAGGTCAAATAGAATACAGTAATTTCAGTCGTCTTGGGCATCCTGGCTTTCTAAGTTTCCTATCCCGCAATTGTTTTGCATTGTACATTACAAGAGTACATGTGAGCAAGGTTATTTTGTTCGTGTTGTATTTGAGTACATTGAGATTCTGGCCCACTAACAGGGCTTGTTAGGCTGAATTTCTTTGTTCACTTTTTGTTTTGTTCTCTTAATACTGTTTTCATACTTTGCCTAAGAGGTTCCTGTGGGAGGGGATAGTTCTACGTTGGCAGCACCCGTGCGGGTGCCGTAGAACACGTAAGCTTCTGTTTACTCTAATATTGTTCTGTTGTGGCTGCGCCCACTCTTGCCTCTATTTGGTTTTCAGTATATTCAGGTGGCTGCGTCCACATTATTGTCTTATTAATTTTCAAAAAATCAATAAAATTATTTGAGAAAAAAAAAGAAAATGGGACATTGGTGCAATGGTGCCGGTTGCTGTGCCTTGGTGACAAAGCTTTTCCACATGTCGGCCTTGCTAACCCTGCCTTGTGAGGTGCTGGCCGTGACCCAGCTGCGTTGGCGACCTATTCCTCCTCCGCCCCTGTCTTCGCCTTGTGCTTCCACTTGTCCCCCAGTGTCAGTTGGAAATGCTTGTAGACGCGCATCTTCCTATCATCCTCCAGTGAATTAAGGATCGCTCATTGTCTTTGTAATGGGGATCCAACAGGGTGGCAACCCAGTAGTCAGCACAAGTTAAAATGTGGGTAACTCTGCGGTCATTGCGCAAGCACTGCAGCATGTAGTCTCTCATTTGTACCAGGCTGCCCAGAAGTACGGATAAGCTGTCCTCTGTAGGTGGTGTATCGTCTGTGCCCTCCGTATCCCCCCAGCCACGCTCCAGGATGGCCATGAGCTGCGTTGGGTGCCACCCCGCTATGAACCCAGTTCCTCCTCGTCTACCTCATCCTCCTCCTCGTCCTCCAGAACTGTGCCCTGGTTGGCCACATGTGTACCAGTCCTCTGCTGGTGCAGGAACCCACCCTCTGAGCCACTTCTGAATGACTGGCCTGAAACCTTGTCAAATGCCCCCTCTTCCTTCTCTGCCACATCCTCTTTCATCATCGCCCTAAGTGTTTTTTCAAGGAGACATAGAAGTGTTATTGTAACGCTAAGAATGGCGTCATCGGCACTGGCCTTGTTGGTTGAGAACTCGAAACACCGCAACAAGGCACACAGGTCTCGCATGGAGGCCCACTCATGGGGAAGTGGTGCTGTTCCGCAGAGAGACTGACCCGTGCTTGCTGCAGCTGAAACTCCACTATCACCTGCTGCTGCTCGCACAGTCTCTCCAGCATATGCAAGTTGGAGTTCCACCTGGTGGGCACGTCACATATGAGGCGGTGAGCGGGAAGGCTGAAGTAATGCTGCAGCGCAGACAGGCGAGCAGCAGCAGGTGAGAATGCGGAAAGTACGCATAGGCGGACCGCACTTTATGCAGTGGCTCTGACATGTCTTGGTAGTTTTTAAGGAATTTCTGCACCACCAAATTCAGTACACGCATTAGGCAAGGGATGTGCGTCAAACCGGCTAGTCGCAGAGCTGCTACGATATTTTGCCCATTATCGCACACCACCAAGCCGGGTTTAGGGCTCACTGGCAGCAACCACTCATCGGTCTGTTCTTCTATGCCCCTCCACAGCTCCTGTGTAGTGTGGGGTTTGTCCCCCCAAACACATGAGTTTTAAAATCGCCTGCTGACATTTACCCTTGGCTGTGCTGAAGTTGGTGGTGAAGTTCTTTCGCTGACCGGATGAGGAGGTGGTAAAAGAGGAGGAGGAGGAAGCAGAGTAGGAGGAGGAGGCAACATGAGGCAAAGAATAATTCCCTGTGATCCTTGGTGGTGGAAGAACATGTGCCAAACCGCTATCCACCTTGGGCCCAGCCCAACCATCCGTAGAGCGGCATTCGGGGCCTACCAAATAACTCTGCAGGCTCTGTCGTCTACTCGCATCTGAGGAAGGTGCTTCACTTGGACCTGTAGCTGGCGCAGAATGGCCAAGTCCTCCCCCAGCAACAGGAACTCCACCGACACCACCATAACCATGTCCACTTCCCTTATTTGATGTTCTCCTCATTATTTGTGTTCACCCACCAAACTAACAGATGATTTATCTCCGTTGTCAATTTAACTGCCAATAGTCAACAAGTAAGTTCACTAACAGTAAGGCAGTGCAGTGTCATAAACAGAATAAATTTCTTTAGATCACACAAGTGTAACGGAGCAATTCAAAAAAATTACTTCGCTATCAACAAAAATTTTATTTTTCAAACCAACAATGTAACAGCAGAGGTTAATGGTTTAATTTGACTGTCAGAAATGCACAGTAAACCGCAAATGTGCTATCTACCACAAAACCAGTGTTTTTGCAACCAACTATGTAAATGCGGAGTTCCACAGGTTACTTAAAATGGCTGAAATACAGGGTAGGCCTCAGATCTGCTATGTAGCACAAAACCAGTGTTTATTGCAACAAACTACAGAAATGCACTATGTCACCGCAAAATTTTAAAATCGTTTTTTCAGCAGTGTATGCAAACGTACTCTGTGGTACGATAGTACGGGTTTATTACAGCAACTACAGAAATGCACTATGTCACTGCAAAATTATAAAATAGGTAGTAATGTAGGGGGTCTTGACCTGCCAGAAAAAAGGAATTTTACTTCCACTGAGCTACCAAAAAATAATTAGACTGATGTCCCTGGCAGGCTGGCACACATGCAGGTCACATGCAGTTCCAAGGACACTGCAAATGCTAAAATGGCTGCGGACCCCAACCACAATAACTGAAAATTATTTTGCAATATCACTGGGCTCAGGGCTGGGTACAAATATGTAGCATAGAACCCTCAATAATTGCTGTAGTTTGAAGAGTTAACACCACCAAGTTGAACAGATTTCTTCCCTAATCTCTCCTGAGAGCACAAGCAGCAGCCTGTCCCTACACTAAGAGCAGCAGAGTGACGTGCGGTGCTACGTGAGTCCATCTTAAATAAAGGCTGGGTCACATGCTGCACTTAGCCAATCACAGCCACGCCAAAAGTAGGCATGGCTGTGATGGCTTTTTAGGGCAAAGCAGTAAAACGCTTGTTGATTGGCTTCCCTGCAGCCTTTCAAACAGCGGGAAGAAATCGCCGAACAACGGGTTCGCTCAACCCTATTAATAATATACCATATAGAGAGGGCCCCCCAATGCTCTACAAGGCTCTCGAGTCCTTGTCACTGCCATGAATAACTTATTTGCACATGCATTAGGCTCTTTAATATTGTATTTCCCTAAAATGTGACTGTGATGACAACTATCTACCACCCAGTGACCCCAACTGATCATTGAGGTTCTAGGAATTAGACCCCTGTCATTTACTTAGTGGGAAAGCAGCCTTATCATTGGATGGGTCCCATGTAGACGACATCATGTGAAGAGATTTTCTAGTTTTTCTAGTTTGTATCCTTTAAAATTTTCTTTTCCCTTAAAATTTATTTTACCCTTTTTGCTCCTACCTTTTGTTTTGGGATGTCACATGACCATGTCCATGAAGTTTTTTCCTTATTTCCTGTAGTGTTATGTCCATGGATGTGTCATAGCAGCAACAGGTCATGAAGAGTGTCTATGTAACTAGCTTTGTAGAAGGAGCTATAAACAGCTTAACGTTGTTAGGGGCAGTGATAGGGGAGTGTATATGTAACTATCTAGTGGGAGGAGCTATAAACTATCTTGGTGTTGTTAGGGGCCATGATAGGGGAGTGTCTTTGCAACTAGATGGTTGGGAGAAGCTATAATCTAGCTGGGCATTGTTAGGGGTAGTGATAGTGGAGTGTCTATGTAACTAGCTTGGTGGGAGGAGATACAAAATAGCTGGGAGTTATTAGGGGTACTGATAGGAGAGTGACTTAGTAACTAGCTGGGTGGCAGGAGTTATAAACTAGCTGGGTGTTGTTAGGGGCCATGATAGTGGAGTGTCTATGCAACTAGCTGTGTGGGAGGATCTACAAACTAGCTGTGTATTAGGGAAGTGTCTATGTAACTCGCTTGCTGGGAGGAGCTATAAACTAACTGTGTATTAAGGGCAGTGATAGGAAAATGTCTATGTAACTAGCTGGGTGGGAGGAACTATACATTAGCTGGGTGTTAAGGGCAGTGATAAGGGAGTATCTATGTAGCTGGGTGGGAGGAACTATAAACTAGCTGGGTGTTAGGGGCAGTGATAGGGGAGTGTCTATGTAACTAGCAGGTGGTAGGAGCTATAAACTTGTGTTGGGCGTTATTAGGGTGGTGTTGGAGCTATGGAAGAAAAAGTGCATCATGGGATTGATTGGATACAACAGCAGGAAATGCCACATACAGAATGGAAACAGACCAGAGTGATTTGTTTACATGGTGAAAATGGATCAGTAGAGTAAAAAATAAAATAAAAAAAACATGGGGAAGATATACATGAGGTAAGCAACTAAATAAGCAAATCAATTAAACCCATAGTACTCCTCAAAAAACACTGAACCATCCTCAAACCTTAAGGGAATGTGTCATCAGACCATAAGCTATTTTTTAAATTACATATTTACGGAAAAAAAAAAAAAAGTTTTTTGTTATTTCAATTTTCCAAATCACTATATATATAAAAAAAAAATAAAAAAATATACAGTTTTTTACACTGGCCTAATATGTCAAAACTTCCAGCTCTAAGTTGAATTCGCAAAACATATACTCGCATTGCGAATTCAACTTAGAGCTGGGTTCCTAATGGTTGTATTGCTAGAATATAACGAATATCACGAATATAGCACTATATTCTCAATCTTCGTTATATTCTAGCAAGCCAACCTTTAGGAACCCAGCTCTAAGTTGAATTCACAATGCGAGTATATGTTCACATTGCGAATTCAACTTAGAACTGAGTTCCTAATGGTTGTTGCTAGAATATAACAAAGATTGAGAATATAGTGCTATATTAGTGATATTCGTTATATTCTAGCAATACAACCATTAGGAACTCAGCTCTAAGTTGAATTCGCAATGTGAGTAATTCAGGTTATATTAATCGCATTGCGATTACAACTTAGTCAAATTTGTGAGATTGTGATTCTCACATCCGACAGTACATTTTAGCATGGAGGCGTTCCCATGCACACGGGAAGCCAGCAGAAGCAACAACGGGCATTGACTGAAGCGGGCAGGGAGCCAAGAATCCTCTGGACAGGTAAGATCAGCTTTTGGGAATTGGGAAGACAACCAGAGAGCAACAAGGATTAACAACTTAAAACACTCAACACCAATTACTAAGTGTGCTCTGGCAGAGAATTATTTTTATTGGTGGGAATTTGGGGAGCACTGTTACTTTGGTGGCTTAGCACAATTATTTTTGGGGACATTATGTTTACACTATTAGTGTCCGCGATACTATTTTTTTGGACGCAGTTATTTTTTTAGAGCACTGTGTGCCAATAATTGTTGAAGGGGGCACTGTATTTTTCAGGGAACAGTTTCTGCAGAATAGTATTGGAGAGCACAGCCGGCACAGTATTGGAGGTGGCAGGATGGGGTATTCAGAAGATGTGAAGATGATGCAAAAGTGGGAAACTAATGTCTGTTTTTCAATCTCTGCAGAGACGGGAGATGGCTGAAAAATCATCATGGAGGTCAGGTCTGAATGGAGAAGATGAGAAGAGAATGTCTAGATCAAAGGTGACATCACTGGATGTAAGAGGTATGGGGCACTATGTAGGAGAGGAGATGCTCCAGCTCCTCTTCTGACATTTGCAGAAGGAGGATTCAGAGCTAGGTGAGGACGGCCAAGGGGGCAGCAGGCCATGGGATGGTGGCGGATCGTGGGGGGAACCACAGGCCTTGATCTTTATTATCGCTTCCATATCTTGTGTTCATGGGGGCCTCATGTTCAAGTTTCGCCTAAGGCCTCATAAACTCTAGAGCCACCTCAGCTTTTCAGTAGCCATTACATTATTATCACAGGCAGAATTACAATGACAGGTAACACCTCTGTATAAATAACACTGGATCCACCTTTCACAATAAGTGATATCTACTTCTTTCTGACCTCTGCACATGTCACAGAGCATGCCCCAAAAATCCTTCATACATGTCAGTCTATGGGCCATGTGACTGGTCTCAAAAAACAGTACGCTTTGACATATTTTAGGTATAAAGGCAACTGTGAAAACTGAAGTATTTGGAATTTGTTTTGTTTAACATAAAAACTTTAGTTAAACAAAAGGTCATTTTCTGATGGTACATTCCCTTTAAAAATCAGCATATCCTTGACCTAGGAAACATATTGACAGTGGCGTACTGTCAATATGGGCAGACCATGCCGTTGCTATGGGGACCGTGGCACAGGGGGGCCCAGAGCGCATGGAAGTCCCCGCCCTCTATATCTACTCTGCACAGTTTATTCACATAGTTAATTAAGGCATTGAGGAGGCGGCTGACGATCTCCCTCGGGCCCCCTTCCCCGAGACCGCTCCCCATCTAACCTCATTATTTAGGCTGCTCCCTCCCTCCCTCCCTGCGTCTTCTGCATTTTATACTGGCCAATCAGCATTTAGCAGCGCAAAGATGCTGCCGCTGATTGGAGAGTGTATCGCTGGCAGGCAGCAGGAGCAGGCGCCGCTAAAGCACAGACAGAGGCACGCACTTAGTATCTCTGCGCTCATGTCTGCTTCAATTCAGTGCAGCCCCCGCCCCGAGCCCAGACTGAAGGACAGCTTTGTCCAAGACAGTAAACAAAACACACTGTTGTCTGGAGAGCCACTATGTGGGTATTCTTGATGGGGGAGGGCAGCAGCAAGCAGTGTTTATTTTTTTTATTTTTTTGGGTGGGGCTCTGTAGGTTCATAGAGGACTCAGGAGACAATGTGATCCAGTGTGCTTTCCTCCTATACCCCCCGCCCACTGCTTGCTGCTGCCCCCCTCTCCCATCAAGAATACCCATATGATCCAACCAACCCCTATAATGCCCCCCAAAATCCCTGGGGGGGGGGGAGTAGGAGGAAAGCACACTGGAGCACATTGTCCTCCTGAGCTCTCCTGCAGGCTGTTCTGGCAGATAATGCCGAGAATTGGCCAGTCAAAACCCGTTGCATGTAGCATTATTTGTCCCCCTGAGTCCTCTGAGCCTACAGCCCCCCAAAAAATAAATAAATAAATAAATAAATAAAACCCTGCTTGCTGTTGCCCTCCTCCTTCAAGAATACCCATACGATCAACCACTAGAATGCTTCAAAAATTATTTGTTCCCCCAAATCCTACCATATTTGCCAGGTAGCAGCTGGATCCCTTTATCGTCAAGTTAAATTTTTCTGCATCTGTAGGTCATAAGGAAGTTGAACAATTTTAATTAAAACAATTTGGCAGTAAGATATAAAACTATTTCTTGCTGTAGCGTGTATGTGTCTCTCTCTGCCTATGACTGTTCATTCTCTAGTTCACTTATGCCCCCTCGCCTCTCCATAGACCTCTGTTTCCTGTAATCTGACAACTCAGTATTACCCCCAACTGCCTTTGCAGAATGACAACCAAATTTGGAGGTGAGGGATGGAACAAAGGAGCTGATAAATGGAGATGGGGGCATTTTCTCCTGATTATACAGAGTATATATTACAGAGTGTCTTATATGTGCCTGTTCTATCACATTAGCAAAAGTTATGAAATAGTAACCATTAAAGATTATTTATACTGTTTCTACAGTGTCCTGTTGTCAAGTTACCAACATCTCAGTGGCGCTCAGAAGCACAAAAAAAAGAGAGGAAAGCAAAAAAAAACTGGAAAATTTCCAAAAATTACTTGTTTCTTTAATGCTCCTAGCTGTGGTGAAAGTTTTTCTGTTACTGAAGCCACTCAGAATGTAGAAGGCATGCCAGAAAGTCTTAGTCCCTCAGCTGCCATAGTGCAGGAGTCTGTACAGGTCAGTGAACCCAGTACTTCCGCTGACTTGCACAGTATCCCTGAATGAAGTACTACAGAACCTGGTGAAAGTGAGCCAAGTTGCTCTGATGATGCTGAATTATCCAGCAGTCATTTAGCTATTGGTGCTGATGCCAGTGGTATAAATATAGATTTTGCTTCTGATAAATATGTGACAGACAGAGCAAACTTTCCAGTAACTATAACTGATGCCAGTGTGAAGAGATTTGTTATTGCCAATGGTCCTTGTAGATCTTTAAGACCTTTCCCAAGTGATAAAGATGAGCAAAAAAGGTGCTTTTCAGAGACCTACCATGAAAGATTAACTAAGACTGGCCTCAAATTTCCAATTACTTGGCTATGTTACACTCCAAAATTAAATGCAGCCAACTGTAAGCCATGTTTTTTGGTGATCGCAAGAAATTGGGGTTAAACCCAGCTTGGGCCAAAGGCATACAAAATTGGAAAGGCTTATCGACCAAAATACAGCTTTCTGAAAGTTCACAGACCCATATTGATGCTTGTGTTGTTTATGATCAGTGGCGAAGGGAGGGAACAATTGACCAAGAAACTGAAGGGAAATTAGAAAAGAGTAAAACTTCTGGAGGCAAGTTTTAAAATGAATAGTTAATGTCACCTTGACAATGGCACTGACAAATATGGCGTTTCGTGGTCACAGAAAAGAGTTGGAAAAAAGCAACAGTAGTAATTTCCTTGCAATCATAGAGTTGCTAGCGGAGTATGATACTCTTCTTAAACAATTGCTACAATTACCAGAGCACACAGCAAAATACCTAATCCCCCGAATTCAAAATTAATAGAAAATTTATCAAACGGTTCAACATTTTATCGGAAGTGGAGCAATCTCATTTTTATTGCCTGATTATTGACACTACCCAAGCCATGGCAAAGATAGACCAGATGAGTCAGGTGGTGAGATGTATGTATACATGGAGATAAAAACATGAGAGCCACAGAAGTTTGTATACAGAAGAGTTTTCTTGGCTTTCAGGCAGTGCATGACCAGAGTGCTGCTGGTATAGAAAAATAAATCTTGGAATGTATTGATAGGCATGGTCTCTCTTTGTCACTCTATGTACATTATGCAGCGCATAATTTGAATTAAGTGCTGCAGGATGCCGTTTCTGAAATCACAGAAATGTCCAGTTTCAATGATATGGTACTTGCATTGTACAAATTTTTTGGGGAAAGTATAAGGCATTGGGAAATGTATTCTTCATTCCAAAGCCAGTCTTCTGTAACTTTAAAGAAATTGTGCCCAACACTTTGGTGATCTTGCTATGAAGCATTGCTTGCCCTTCGTTTTTGCTTTCCAGAGGTTTTGAAATCATTGTCAAAACTTATTCTTACTTCCTCCCCCAAAAAATGAAAGAGATGAGGCAATGAGACTTAAAAAGAAAATGAAGTCATTTCAGTTTTTTTTCTGATTGTCATTCAGACAAAAGTTTTTCAGAGTGTTAATGCTCTGTCTATCATGCTCCAGGCTAAAAGCATGGATTTATCGAAAGCAACTAATTTGATAAAGAATGTAGCTGATGAACTTTCAAGCTACAGAAACAATTTTGAAATGGCCAAAGAAAGTGCTGTCTCACTAGCAAGCACTTGGAACATTTCTCCACATTTTGACAACAAACTCCCAAGGTGAAAACTAATTTTTATGAGATTTGTGGTGCCAGCTAGACATAGACCACGTAATCAACAATTTTGCAGAAAGCGAAGCAAGTAGACAACAGTTCTGAAATTGAATGTACACCGAGTAGAGATAAGCAAATTTTAAAAAATTGGAATTGCTGGTTTGCTGATTTTTTATTTATGTTTTTCTGGAAAAAGTTTATTAGTGATGAATATATTTGTGGTGAATTGCGTTAAAAAAACTGCTATTTCCTGGCTGCAGAGAGCCTTTATAGTGGTGTAGAACACTGTGCCTTGCAATAACATGCATAGGGAGTCTGCTTTGGTAGTGAAATAATACTGTGAGTCCATATGACATGCAGATATCAGGCGTCGCTCTTATAATCACTGCATACTTCAATTATTTGGGAGGTCACAGGGCCAAAACTGACCAAATAACTCAATTATCAACTCCGCCTTACAGATAGATGTTAGTGTCAAGAAGAAGCGCACTTCTTTTACACCCTCGTCAGCTTAATCCACATAGATGTCTACAGAACCTGTTCTATTAAACGCTTGTATAAGTAGAGCTCCCCTGACAGAGTGGAGAGGGTGCCAACAGTAAGTTTGTGTTGATGTCACCGATTATTTTGCCATTCCTCTAAAAGGTGAGAACAATAACCCACAAAAAAAGGTTCCTGTCTGTGGAGCCTTCACTCGGTCAGCATTTGCTCAATAAGCCATGATGGATATAAAACAGAGATGACATGTGAGAAGTCCACAGAGTGGACCTATGACATAGTGGTGAGGTGAAAGCAGCATGAGGAGACCACATAGTGGCCCAATGACAGAGTCTGTAGGTCACAGCAGCAGCATTAGGAGAAGGCCACCGAGATTCACAATTACAGAGTCTGGAGGTGGCAACAGCATGAGTAGGCCACAGAGTGGCACAATGTCACTCCGGGAAGGGTACAAGACACGATAGACATATAAGAAACAACAAACAAGTGTCTAGGCAAAAGCTGGGGATAATGGTCACCTCCTGACAAGATCCTATTAGCTGACCCTAGACTGCTGTGCACACTTTTAGACCCCAAAGGTGGGAATAAACGTGCCCCCGTGCCTAAGACTGAATTTACCCTATAGTCCCTGAGAAAGTGGACAAGGAGAAAAAGGTAGCCTTCTTCCTCTAATCCTGGAGGAAGCAGGTGTCTAATGAACAGCTTAGACAAGACAGAAATGGAAACCAAAAATTCACTTATCTTTGAAGCAGAGCAAAAACAGAAATCCACCTTTCCTCAGAGTGAGAAAGAAGCTATAACTCGCAAGGGACACTGGATAGGTGCGTGATTTAAACTCACACAAAGGACCCCACCCAGTGCACCCGAAGGGAGGCAGGTACAGCTCACTCCAAGTAAACAGAAAACACTACGCACGTGCTGCCAACCTGACAGACCTCTGCACCTCACTAGAGCAGGGCATGACACACAATGACTGAGTCTGAAGGTGGCAGCAGCATGAGGAGACCACAGAGCAGCACAATGACATAGTCTGGAGGTGGCGGCATCATGAGTAGGCCAAAGAGTTGCACAATGACAGAGTCTGGAGTTAGTGGCAGGATCCGGAGGCCACAGAGTGGCAAGGTGACATACTGTGCAGATGGGTGGCAAAACCAGTAGATTTTACAGCATATAAGTGCAGCGCTTAACACAGAATACAAGATTTTTGTCCACCGAAATAATTCAAAAAAGATTTTATAGCATATAAATGCAGTGCTTAACCAGCTCAGCCCCCCCTAGCTTAAACACCCTTAATGACCAGGCCACTTTTTACATTTCTGCACTACACTACTTTCACAGTTTATTGCTCGGTCATGCAACTTACCACCCAAATGAATTTTAACTCCTTTTCTTCTCACTAATAGAGCTTTCATTTGGTGGTATTTCATTCTTTCTGAGATTTTTACTTTTTTTGATATTTTACTTTTTGACGAAATTTTTGCAAAAATATTTCATTTTTCACTTTTTTGTTGGAAAATTTGCCAAATAAAACTACTTTTCTCTATAAATTTTTCTCTAAATTTTATTGTTTTACATGTCTTTGATAAAAAAAAATGCAATAAGTGTATATTTATTGGTTTGGGTAAAAGTTATAGCGTTTACAAACTATGGTGCAAAAAAGTCAATTTTCGCACTTTGACTTTCTGAGCACCTGTCCTGTTTCCTGGGGTACTACAATGCTCAGACAGTAAAAACACCCCATAAATGACCCCATTTCGGAAAGTAGACACTCTAAGGTATTCACTGAGGGGCATTGTGAGTTCATGGAAGTTCTTATTTTTTGTCACAAGTTAGCGGAAATGGAATTTTCTTTTTTTTCTTACAAAGTCTCATATTCCACTAACTTGTGACAAAAAATAAAATTTTACATGAACTCACCATACCCCTCACAGAATACCTTGGGGTGTCTACTTTCTAAAATGGGGTCACTTGTGTAGTATTTTTACTGCCCTGGCATTTTAGGGGCCCCTAAACGTGAGAAGTAGTTTGGAATCCAAAAGCGTAAAAATGCCCTGTGAAATCCTAAAGGTACTCATTGGATTTAGGGCCC